>JBBMEF010000003.1:2658297-2670558 GCA_037832685.1 Sicyos baderoa
TTTAATTCCGCTTTAAATGCATGCAAGTAGTAAAGGCTAGGTTTAGTTCTGTTAAACCGGTCGGGTCTTTACACTCTAACTCTTATATAAAATAAGAAAGAAAAAAAAGACTACATTAAAACGAGTTTTTAACTCCAACTTTCAAATTCTAACTAGATCTAAAACACCTCCTAAGTATTTTCAAGATTACATAAATTAATGAAAAATAAGGTTGTGGGTTATATCATACACCATATTGATCAAGAATTCCTTTCACCCTCATGAATCTAAATGACATTTTAATTCATTCATCATGGGTTGATAAAAGTGGTAAAAACCCCTAAAAAAACAAAAAATCATGTTTTCTTTTTTTACTAGTTCAACATGAATCAAAGGTTGATGAATTAAAATTTATGTTTGAATAATTCATAATTTATACATCTAGGGGTGTTCATATATTATCTGATAAACTATTAAACTGACCAAATAAATGATAGTCGATAAGTTTTCAAGCATATGTTGATCGGTTAGACAAAAAATTTATCGATTAAATCGATTGGTTTGATTAATCCACTTTATTTAGTATATATAATTTCATATAATTAACTAGATTTCTTAATAAACGCTTGCTAAATTAATTTAAAGTTATATGTATTTCCTAAAATTATTTAAGTAGTTCAATTTTTAAAATTAACTCATTTAATATAAAAAAGAGAAAAATGAATGTGAAAAAAAATGAATGTAAAATGAAAACGGCACATGGAAGCGTGAAATCTACATCAGAGAGTCGGAGAAAAGGCAAAATCATCGAAGCTCAATCGCCGATTTGATTAAGAAAAAGAAGAAAGAGATCACAGGGAGTTGAAAATGGCGACGGAGAGCGGCGGAGCTACGGGGTGGGGATGGTCGATCTGCGAGGGAGTGGTGGCGGCGGGTTCGCTTCTCCTCCTCGGATGGGCGGGGCTGTGGTTCCTGAATCGCCGCCTCTACAAAGAGTACGAAGAGAAGCAAGTCCTCGTTCAAATCATCTTCAGCGTCGTCTTCGCCTTCTCCTGCAACCTACTTCAGCTCGTCCTGTTCGAGATCATTCCTCTTCTTTCCAAAGAGTGAGACTTCGATTTCTGCATCTTTTTACTCACTTCCGAACTTGGTTTCGATTGTAGTTTTGGGCATTTTCGATCTGTTTCTTGTTTTTCGTATTTTTGGGTGTTTTGTTTACTGGGAGAAGTGATTTTGAGGTGATCTTGGAGTTTGTTTTTGTTGTGGGGGTAACGGGAATTGGGAAAAAGGAATTTAGATAGATGGGGTTTAGAGAAGATGGCAAATCAACGGCAGTTCTTTACAATTTTTAGCTTGCACATTGATTAATCGGCTGACCTGAAGATGAAACAAAGGAATCCATGAAGGAATACCACAAGCCTCTAGATGAAATGACCCCAAAATTCAACCAATCAACCCAAAAACTTAAGCTTATGTGTTGTGGTAAATTTAGTATTCACCATTAGTTTTTTTATTTATTTATTTATTTTAATTTTTTAGCTTACGTTCACCTCTCTCGACTATTTTCATGGTAAAACCGTCTGACCCTACAACATTTGGTTGTCAAAAGAAATAGTATGATATTAATTCCTTGGTATGTATTCTCCATTGGGAAGAGCTTTGAAGAAATTTTATGGTTCATGTCTTTCACTTCTCTTTCTTGGGCTTTTTTTTTTGGATTGAAAACGAAAACAACTTCATTATTAAATGAAAGTGTTACAGTTTGACCTCTAGAGCGAACTAATACATTCTAATTTTTGCATCTCGAAATACAAGGAGATTTGTTTTCTTGTTTAGGAAATTCCTTGAAAACTAGCTTTCCAAAGGACATGAAGAGTTGACACCACATGTCTCTATCACACTAATGTAATGCTGTATAGACTCTTTTTTTTTGAAACAAGGGTAACCACACCCGGCCCTAGGCCATTTTTATGAGCGGCATTCTTCTAAACTGATTTTCATCACACATATAAAAGTTTGATCGAAGAGATTAAGAAGTTAATATCGGTAACATACTTTCAATAATGATCCCCAATCGTCACCAAGGGGTGGCACAAGTGGTTGAAGGCTTGAGGTTTGAAGGTGGACTCCCCTCAAGGTCCCAAGTTCGAGACTCACCTGTGACATTAATTTGTAGACACTTTTCGTGTCTCCATTCCTTCGATGTCTCCCGATGTATGACCTAGGGCGTGGTTACCTCGGGTACAATAGAATGAAGCTCGGACCGATTTCATAATAAAAAAAATAATAATAATGATCCCCACTCTAACTGCAATTCTCCTTATTTAGAGGTACCTTAAAAAGAATTGTTGCTCCATTCTTGAATCATGAATATCCAAAATAATGCTCTATTCAGAAATAAGAATCATGTGGTATCCCAAACTTCAATCTATATGCCTTCACTTGACTGTTGATATTATGGACAACAAAAGTATGTTTACCCTTATTTTTCATGGTTCAATTGTTGCCGATTATCGTACTTTAGGTGTATTATTAATCTTGGTTTATTTTAATTGCTGCAGGGCAAGATGGATGAACTGGAAGGTGGATTTGTTCTGTTTGATACTCTTACTGGTTTTCATGTTGCCTTATTATCATTGTTACTTGATGCTTTGCAATAGTGGTATGCTTCTTCCTTGCAGTCTAGTAAACAAGTGCTATCACTTTTACTTTCTTTAAAATTATTTTATTTATACATATATATATATATTTTGTGAATAATAAATCAATCGAATGAACAGTGGAAATGTCTCTTATGATAAAAAAGTTGCACATAGAGGTAACTCAGGTAAGTGTTATTTTTTGTTATTTAAAATTCTAACTCTACTCAATAGTTGAACCGAATAAAAATACAAATAAGCATTTTGGAAGGGATTAAAGGTTGAATTTGAAGCTTTCATTAAAAAAAAAAAAATAGTGTTTTGTTTCAACCATAATTTCAAGTTCAAATTCAACCCTTAATCACTTCAACAAAAAAAAAAAAACAACCATTCGCTCAATCTTCCACTAAATTGAAGATACACATCTATCTCCAACTCTCAAGGTCTTAAACCACCACTAATTGGACATTCTAGTCCCCAAGGGGTGACCCTGTTGGTAGAGACTTGGGGTCTTTAATGTATGCTCCCTTGGAGGTCCCAAGTTCGAAACACACGAGTGAGCTTAGTTGTAAAATCTAATTGGACATTTAAGAAAGACTTCTAAGATGACTCAACTGTTCTTACTTCTTGGTTGCCTTCGTTCTCAAAGATGTTATTAATTTGATTTGAATGTCATCCACGTCAGATTTCAAAGAGAAATCAACTAAATGTGGATTTTTTGCACCATAGCCGTTCCCTTGTAAAAATAGTTTAGAGCATCATTGGACTTTATCTGTGGTTACCACTTACCTTCATATGTATGTGGTTACCTTCATATGTATTGTGATGCGAATTTTATTTTACAATGAACAGTTGTTTTTCTCCACTTTATTTCCTGGTGGGAAGACAGCACACCATTGATATACCTAATTTGCTGTTTCATGAGGTAGTTTGACTGTATGTGGCCTCCAAATCCATTTATTGTGGCATGCTGACAGCAAATTAAGCTAAATTTCACAACTTTGAGACCAAAATTTGACATGTCCTTAAAAACTTATAGGCTCATGGATAAAACTAAGATCACCGTTTTGGGTGCATTATTCTTGCATTTGTGTACAGGCCTCACTTTATGGCACAGTATTACCTCAAGCTGACTTTGCCTTTAATTTCAATAAAGTTCATCGATGGCCGTGCTTAGTTTGAGACTATCTAAAAGTATCTCTTATAACTAACCTTCTTTCTTCTTTAAAAAAATATTTTCATTGTAGAGAACGTTTTCAGTAATGGTGATAATTTTTGTTGTTCTTGATCTGTTTATGCAATGCTAAAACATTTATTGCAGGTATCAGGAAGGAGCGAGCTGCTCTTGGTGCCACACTATTCCTACTGGCTTTTCTTTATGCTTTTTGGCGAATGGGCATTCATTTTCCAATGCCTTCTCCTGATAAAGGTTGCCAACTATGTTTTGAATTTATTGTTTTGAGGGGCGTGTAAACTACCCTCACGGATATAAAGAAACTATGTTTTGAATCAATGAAATTGTTTTTGTTTCCAGTAAAAAATGTATAGTTTTTGTTTTACTGATTTTTTTAACTTGTTCTTGATGTTTGTTTGTAACTTTTCACATATCAATAAAAATATTGTTTTGGAATTAAAGATAAATAATATTTTCTCTTCAGGCTTCTTTACCATGCCTCAATTAGTCAGCAGAATAGGGGTGATTGGTGTCACTGTGATGGCTGTGTTATCGGGCTTTGGTGCTGTAAATTTGCCTTACAGTTATTTGTCTCTCTTCATCAGGTTTACTTGTTCTTTTTGACATAACATTTGTGCTGAATTTTCAATTTATTTCTTTGAATAATGTTTTGTATACACTAATTTTTACGTATCACCACTTAAAATATTCGAAATTGAAATGTGAGATCTTTTAAAAAAAAATTTAAAAAATTTCCTGGAGTGCTCGAGCTAGTGCACCTCGATCCTCGACTAGTCTCACGAGAGAGTCGCATGACCCTACTACATTTGGTTGTCAAGGAAATTAGAACTCGAACCTAAAGTATATACCTAGACCGTGAGCTATGCTCTAGTTTTTTTTTTTTTTTTTTCTCTCTCTCTCTCTCTCTCTAAATTACATTATAAATAGACTAATTCCCTTTTCTCTCGTCTGCCTTGATAAGAATTTTCTCTCATAAAAGACCGCATAAAAAGTTTATAATATCCACTTAATTTCTTGTTTTTTTTCTACACATGATTTTTTGGGTTAGTACAGAATGTATCATACATTCAAATTCTTACAATATAATTTCTTTCTCAATAATATTGATAATCTTTGAGGTTAATATGATATGGCTAACTTGAGCACAACTCAATTGATTAATGCATGTACCTTGACTTGTGACCGTGTGATTATCTTGGATTGAAGTCCTTTTTTCTAGTTAGTTTTTGGATTCCTTTTGTTGGGCTTGTTTACTGTATGCCTTTATATTTTCTTCCATTTTTCTCAATGGAAGCACGTATTCTTTAAAACAAAAAAATCTAGCATGATGTTGTTTTAGTTTTTTATTCAAATTAGCACTATCTTCATAAACAAGGCTAGAGTGTTGCATTTCTCATTGTGCATGTGGTTATTTTATGATTTGTAGAGAGATTGAGGAAACGGAAATTAAGGCCTTGGAAAGACAACTAATGCAATCCATCGAAACTTGTGTTTCAAAGAAAAAGAAAATTATTCTTTCCCAGATGGAGATGGAGCGGGTTCTTGGCTCAGAGGAGGTAATTTAGTATTAGTTCTATTAGCTGGTTAAGTCTTTAATTTATGATATATGAAGGTATGAATATATAATTTTGTCCGTGATGTAATGTCATTTTTCAATTTTATCCTACAAGTTTTGGTTTTGAGTTTTAAGTTTTTCGACCTAGTTCTGATTAACTTAAGAAATGATGGCGTGAATTGAAGCTCATTCTTCTTTATTTAAACTAATTTGAATGAGGTGGTTAGTTGTCAACATAACAATATTTTTCTAATTATTTGCCAGCTCTTACATTTTGGATTGAAGACGTTTTTTTTAATAGTTTGGCTGGGATCTTTTATTTTTTGTTTGTTTTTTTTTCCTCATGTTTCTCAAGGGAAGTTACTGTTCCACGTCATAGCATTTTAATTTGGTTCATTTTCTACCTTAGTAATATATTTCGAGTCGGGTAAATGTTTGCATGTGAAAATATGTAAAGTGTGTAGATGTTTGCTGCCCAACTCACTACAATAAAGCCCAAGATATTTCCAACTCAGTTTGTAAAATGTAATTTGTCGTCACATTGTTAGTTATACCACCAGGAATGAATTTGAATGCTTATACTGTAAGAATTACGAAAAAAAAAACTTGACACATACATGTTCTTGATATTTAATAGCATCACCAAATCTTAACGGATGAATGTTACAGAATTCCAAGTCTAGATCTTTCTTTAAGCGGCTAGTAGGTACTGTTGTTCGATCAGTACAAGAGGACCAAAAGGAGCAAGGTTAGTTGTTTTTATTCATCCTTTTAAAATTACTTTTTTCTTTTTATTTCTTTCAATTTTTCTTTTTTTCCACCACTCAAAATTTTGCTTTTTTTCCCCAAATTTTCGTTTCCTCTTTCAGTTTCTGGCAGCATTTGTCGAATGATTTTTTTTTTCCTTGGTAAAATATGATTTCTTGCTATTACTCATTAAAGGTATTTATAAATTGAACGCTGACAAAAGTACGTGAACAAAGTGTCATGATTTTCAGGAATTTGTTCATTTTCTCAAGATATTGAATGATTATACATTTATACTTGTAGTTTTATTCCTTTTTCTTATTTTTTTGGGCAATTTTCCGGGATCTATGAAGATATTAAGAACATGGAAGCAGAAGTACAAGCTTTGGAGGAGCTATCAAAGCAGCTATTTCTTGAAATCTACGAACTTCGTCAAGCTAAGGTTTGTGTGTCCGGTTGCAAGAATGTAGAAGTTCCTAGCATAGTTGCTACGTTTCTTTATCCATCATCATACAAGTGCCTTAGTGTGCTTTTGAATTTCCCTTCAATTTGGCAAGTTTGGCTTTCAATGTTGATCAGCCTAGTATGCAGCATTAACAATTGTTTTTCGAACCATGTACTGATTCATATATTGCTCAGTACAACATTTTCTACATGAGAAACTAGAAAGTACTTCACAATTCTTCTGACTTGGCAGGAAGCGGCAGCGTATTCACGTACCTGGAGAGGTCACATGCAAAATCTACTCGGCTATGCATGTTCAGTCTACTGTGTGTATAAAATGATTAAGGTTTGTTAATCTGCATAAAATAATGGTCTTTTATTGTTATAACTTATCACTTGTTGCTTCCGAAGTAATTTTTAATGACTCCAAGTTGTTTCCCTCCAAATTTCTAGTAAAACTATATACATCATTTTTGTACTATACTGTTCTGTATCATTTTAATATTGGTCTTTTATTGTTATAGCTTATCGTTTGTTTCTTCCTAAGCATATTTTAATAATTCCAAGGTGTTTCCCTCCAAATTTCTAGTATCACATATCGTCATTAAGGTATCTGATTCATTTGTTTTTTTTTGTGCAGTCTTTGCAAAGTGTTGTTTTCAAGGAGGTATTGTTATAATTCTCTATATTTGAAATTAAAATTTTCATGTAGATGCCCTAAGGGATTCTAATGTTCTTAGAGTCAGAACCATGTTTTAGAAATTCATATTCTACCTACTCGATCTCTTACATTTCTTACCAATATTCAAATATATAGGCTGGTTCAGTTGATCCTGTGACGAGGACAATCAGCATATTCTTTCAATTCTTTGACATCGGGATCAATGCTGCATTATTGTCTCAGGTAATTTTTACCACTGTTTATTGCCTATTAGCTTATCCCACCCAAAATAATGTACGGCTCTAACCATATTGGAAATAGTTAACTTTTATCAAGATGTCAACATTCAATCGTCCATATTGTTTGTTCAAAGTTTGAAATATTATCATTGGCAATTTGGCAGTTTCTAAGTCATTTTCTACTGACAATCTCAATGAGTAAACCACGGGCTGTTCAATTTTTTTATTCTTCCACAGATTTATATTCTACATTTGATCTTATGTCTTTGCATGCTATGCGTCTTTATTTGTTAAGTGAAGAGAGGGTTTCTTCTTATCATGTGGAGTTATGGTTTCTCAGTCAGTCTGGCATCATTATTTTAGGTATTTAGTTTCAGCTTTAGTAAGCCCTCAGAGTTGCGCGGAGGCATTTGAGGAGCTTTTTCTTATCTGCACTTTTGGGATAAATGGCAATTTTTCTGGGGAGTGTGCTATTTTGTGGGACTTTCGAGTGAGAGAAACGACATGATCTTCAGAGGGCGCAAGAGTTTTTGAAGATATTTGATCCCTTCTTAGATTTTAGGTTTGAGCCTCAGTTTCTAGATGTTTTTTTTTGTAACTTTTTGCTTGGTCTTATTTTCTTAACTGGAGCCACTTCTTGTAGTCTGGCTCCTTTTTGGGGACTTTTCTTTTGTTGTATGGTTTAATGATTGTTTTTTTTTTTTTTTTTTGTAGTTTCTATTTTTTTAACATATAATATAGACAAGAAATTTGTTGTTTCTGTTCACCTTGCTTTTTCTGACATTTCTTTCTATTTCTTCTGTAGTATATATCCCTTCTGTTTATCGGGATGTTGGTAGTAATATCTGTACGAGGTTTCTTGACCAATCTAATGAAGGTATAATCTTTTGGCCTTTATTTTAATTGCTTGTTTTTAGTGATTATTAGAAAACGTGATTATTAGAACGCACGTTGTGTTTTTCTTTATGCCACTGATGCAAATTAACTGAGGGGCCAACATTATGTTGCTACTTCCTTATTTTGCCAAAAGAACTCATGTTGCAAAATTAAGTTGAGGGCATTTTCTCTTATAAGTTGTCCACATAATGGCTACATTCATATGATTTGGATCTAAGTGTACATTCTTTTTTCCTTTCGGGGCGGGTCTGTATGACTAAGTGCAACCATGAGGGATTTTTATTTATTTATTTATTCCTGAACATGATGCAATAACTTTGCAAGTTTATTTTCTACTTGTTATTTTATTGTTTGAAATACCAGCTTACATTTTTTTTTTTCCTTTTTCGTTTGTTGCTGGCATAGTTCTTTTTTGCAGTTTCTAGAGTCGGGAGTGGATCTTCGAGCAATGTTGTTCTTTTTCTCTCTGAAATTATGGGAATGTATTTTGTCTCCTCTATCCTTTTGATAAGAAAAAGCCTGGCAACAGAGTATAGGTATGAAATTGTGTTTACATTCAAGTTGGGTTTAGGATACTGTATCGAGTGTTCGTGGTGTGGATGAGGAAAACTTGCACTAAAAACAATTTTACAAAGAAAATGGGAAATGAAATCCATTCTTTTCTCGATGCATGTGGGGTCGTAGGAGAGGAAAAAAAGAAGATTGGTTTCACTTCTGAAGTTGAGCTAGAAATATTTACGATTTTCTGGAGTTGGTAGGCCTTGTAGCTCCTCTAGGCTATCTAAGAAAAGGTCAAAGTATTATGGGTTGACCTAATATTAAGAGAGTCTTGAGACACTAAGAAGTAAGAGGCAATATATTTAATCCATGACAGTCACCTACTATGAATTAATTTCCTACGTATTTTCTTAGGATCAGCCGTCAGGTGTTTGTTCCGTGAAAATAGTTAAGGAGTATGTAAGCTAATCCAGACATTCACGGATATAAAAAAAAGTTGAAAGCATGTTAATAATCACCTGTTTTATTTATTAATGCTAATTGGAGATTCCTTTTGTAACCTATTTGCCTTCCCCCTTTAATTAATCGCTGGCGATATATATTGATCTATTACTGATGGGCCTTCTTCTTTGTAAATGTTGGAACCCCCTCAGGTTGATCATAACGGATGTATTAGGGGGAGATATTCAGTTTGACTTTTATCACCGATGGTTTGATGCGATCTTTGTGGCCAGTGCATTTCTTTCTCTACTCTTGCTTTCTGCACATTATACATCACGGCAGGTTGACAAACACCCAATAGATTAAATCGAATAAGGTATGTGCACGAATTTCCGTATTCTTTTTTTTTTTTTGAGCAAAACGAGTTCAAGAGTTTCAAACCGTGGAGGAAGTGAAATTATACAAAGAACAAAATTAGAAAAGGAAAATAAAAGCATTCCAATTTAGACAAATGTTCGGTAGGAAATTTGAATGCGAAAGAAATTTGTAAGAAATTAATTCATTACCGTGGATTGAACATTTCCATGGGTTAAAAGATATCTTAGATATCGGCTTATCTCAACACCTATTCAAGAAGGCTAAAGGGCCACTATCACAAACCCTTTGTAAATTTCATACATCATTAAAATTGTTTCTTAATACTTATATAAAAGTAATAATAAACAAGTTCTTTGTGTATGCCATAGTTGATGTCAAAGTTCAAGTTAAGAAATATCATTTAAAGGATTATATCATTGCAACTGGATGCAGATTGAGAATACCAGGTTGCTTGGAGAAGACAATTGGAGACTATGGAATGCCTCGGGATCGGTTAGGCTTTGATTCTGACCTTGTCTGGATGCATCGAGTGGCGTAATAACGAAGAACATCAGCATTGTGGTCCTGGGATGGGATGATTTCTTGTGTGTACAACCTCATGTATAGAAAAAAGGTTTAGCTCGACGATATCGAACTTTTTTCTTCAGTAGTAAGGCGGTGCTCGATTTTATTGATTAAGTTTCCTATATGTGATTTCTTCAAATTATGTCAAGCAGAGAAAAGATGAGTTTATTATGTCTATGCTTGCTATTTTTTGAGTTGTAATGGTCTGTAATGAGATACCTCTTGTCATAGAAAGGTCTAGCAAGATTTCTTGTTTGCATGGTTTGTGATTACTCCATTAGCTCCTTTGATTTTCTGTTCCAAATATTGTCACTTTAAAGTTAATTTCACTTTGACTGTGGAGTTAGAATGGATTACCACCAATTAAGATAATTAACGGCTACCAATTTATTCGGTAGGTAATTTATCACTAGATGGTAAAATGAACTTTATACATGTAAGTACACTTAGATGTAGTAGAGATATGAATTTAAAACTTTATAGATTGCATCCTACTCGGATGCATGATATAAGAGTGTGTTCCCTTATATAGGTAGGAATCCTCGAATATAAAAATGAAGATTCTCTAAAATATCTCAAATGCATAGATATGTCAATAATTAAGAAATTAATCAAACATATAGAAAAGAAAAGTAAAAATTACTAGATCATTATTATTATTTTTCATCTTTTTTAGAACAAAAGAATGGGGAGATGTATTTGAACCTCCGCAAGGACCAAATATGTCTTGTTGGGTTTTTATTTTAGTTACATTAATGTCTACCTAAAATACTCTCAGTGTGTGAGATTTTATTAACAGTTTTTTTTTTAGATTAAGAATAATTGTAATATATGCAAATTGGACCGAATTTCATAGATTAAAAAAAAGATAAAGCAAACATGAGAAACAAATAAAAAGTAACATTAATGTAAATAAAAATATGGAAAATTTTAAATTCATAAAATAATTATAAATATGATCACTTTAATAAAAAAAGCAATCATAGTCATGTGTATTAATATTAATACGATATTGATACTACATAATACTTATTAATACACAATACTTTATATTAATAAAATATAATAATGTGTTAATAAAATACAATATTATATTAATAATACAAAGTGATATATTAATAACATATAATAGTATATAAATAGTTATAATAAATATCGTATTAAACTATATTTTTTAATATAGATGTAAATATTTTTAAATTTAACTATATTTATAATTATTTTATTAAAATAAATCATTCATTAGCCTTTTCCCAAGAAATATTAAAGAGAGAAGTAGAGTAGAGGTGAAGTAAGGATAAGGTTTCATAGTATTTGGAATTTAGTTGGCAGCTTGAGGGGCAGTTCTGCCCATTAATAGTATGAGTTATTATTATTTCATGTACACAAAATTATTTTGCTTTCATTTATTATCAAATTCAAATCTCCATTATTTTGTCATCTTTATGTGAGCAATGACCAAAAAGAGAAGAAAAATTGCTTCATTATTATCACTAATTGACCGATATTTATCCATTGTGTTGGTAATTCCAAGAAAGATCCTACATATTTCCATCGGGCGTAAATTAAAGTAAACTATAAATGTCCTTTTCTTTATTATTCATTATTTAAAAAAAATATATATATATAATGAAAGTCTAATAATGTTGCATTGCATATATACAATGTTGGAATTCTAAAAAAAAAAAAAAACAATGTTTAATGCATTAATATAGTAGTCAATCGAAGCGCAATTGGGTATCTAATTTGATATTAATCAGGGCCCGTTTGGTAACACTCTCGTTTCCTGTTTCTCGTTTCCTGTTTCTGGTTTCTTGTTTCTTGTTTCTTTTGTTTTAAGAACTAGAAATAAGAAAGTGTTTGGTAACCATTTTCGTTTCATGTTTCTTGAAAAAAAAAAGAAACATGAACAAAAACTTGTTTGGTAATTGTTTCTCGTTTCTCGTTTTTTTTTCCTCATTTTCTTAAGTATCAATTGACAATGAAAAAAATCTTGCATTAAAATCTATATAACTAGAAAATAA
>JBBMEF010000003.1:2670658-2724550 GCA_037832685.1 Sicyos baderoa
TGAAATTCGGGTTGGTCGGGTTGGGTTGGGTTGATTTAGGTCAACCCTTGACCCAACCCAACCCATGAAAATTCCATTATTTTTAACCCAACCCAACCCAGTTATGTATTCAACCCAACCCAACCCGACAATTTGGGTTGGGATGGTTCGGGTTTTTCGGGTTGTCGGGTTGGTTTGCACCCTAGATCAATGAGAGTTTTGGTAGGAGTCCAATTATGGATCTTTAATGAAATGTTGTATAGTTAATGAATGGAGATTAAGTTTAAAATTTTTAAAATAGTTTTGGATGGTTTACCATTAGTTGATCCACGATATCTCCATGCTAATTTATCATCTATTTAGTTGGATGAATTAATTTTGAAGAAATTAATTATTTAATATATAAAATATTAAATTAAGAAGACTAAATTTATAGCATGAAATATATAGCCTTAAAAACTTTTATATATTGGATATATAATTTTTTATTAATATTTATTATTGAGGAGGGTGAGTGATGTAATTGACTATCTTGTTCGGTACTATCTTATTTAATATTTTTTTTAATACTTTTTATTTGGTATTGTTTTATTTCAAATCCACCGTCACGAATTCTAATCTAAAAATTGGTATAAACTAACAATTCTGAACCTTGGAGTTGAAGTTAACATATAAATATTGAGCAATACTTAAGTAAGAGAGGGGTAAGTATTTTGAAAATATTTACCCACTCTTATAACCATACATTTTTACTTTTTTCAATAAAAAAAATTGACTTTGATCGATAGGGAGAAAAATGAAAAAGTAAAAAATGCGTGGTTCTAAGGGTCTTACCCACTCTTATCCAATTATTACTCATAAATATTTAAATATTATTATTATTTTTTATTTGTTTTTTTACTTTCTCCCCCCTTCAAGACTTTGTGAAATTTCGAGCAGATTATGGTTCATTAGACCAATTTTTTTTTTTTAATCTTAATCTTAATTAGGGGCGTCAATTAGTTAAGTAACTAAACACCTTTAAGTATTTTTTTTTTGTTTTAATAAAAAAAGTAAATATTATCATTATTTATTTTCCAATGTGTATGGCCTAAAAAGTCATTTTTTTTAGTACAAGACCACAAAAGTCCAATTACCATTTGTTTCAAAAAAATAAATAAATAAAAAAAAAAAGTCCAATTACCATTTATTTCACTTTCTTTTTCAAGTATGTATTTTTCCTTTTTCTTAACCTAAGGAAGGGGAAAAATACAATTACTTGGCTGTCACACTTTATCCTGCCAATCACAAAATGGGAATATAATATGCTTTCCTTAAAATAACACCTGTTGTTCTTCCATTCGTCCACGTCACAAGGAAAAAACTTCATTTTAAATTATTATTGTTTTTAAAAAAATAAGGTATCTGTATAAACGGTGAATAAAATGTGAGCCACGATATCCGGGCCCATCGGCGCATGATAGCCCGATGCTCTCTTTAAAGCCGATATCCACATGCCTATCACGTGACTTTATTTCCAACCCTTCTCACGTGTTTGTCCCCCGCACGTGCGACCATCTTTTTTAAAAATCGTTTACCAATTAATAATTTATTATTCTCTTCCTCCTAGGATGAAATTAATAAAATGTTGCTAAAATATTTTTTTTAGAAAAAACCTATTTATTGATAATCAAAATGTTTTGAATCTCTTTATTGTAATTATTATTGTATAAATAAAATAAATTAAATTAAAGAGGGTAGGTTTTGAAATATATATATATATATATATATATATTTTGATAACAGGTTTTGAAATACTTGATAATCAACATGCTAATTTTGATGTTTGTTTTTAAAATTGTGATCAAATTTTGACCACGTGTGAAACCTAATTTTTTTTAAGGCAATAACCCGAAAAAGCTTATTTTGGACACAATTGACTAGTTTTTTATATTAATAAATAAGTCAAAATATTATTTTTATTTTTTGATGTTCGTGAAAATTAACAAGAACCTATCATGAATATGTTAAATTGCTTAATTAATTAGATTTTTTTATGTATAATAAGAAATTTGTGAATTGCAAATTTTAGAAGAAATTTAATAAAAAGATGAAAATTTATACATATAATGACCCAAATCCGTAAGGTTTCAATTGAGAGACGATAAACAAAAATTAAAATACTAAAAAATGCACAAAAAAATATGATGTACAAAAATTATATTTTAAAATATATTATAATTAAAATAGACAATAAAAAGTTGGCACCTATAACATTTTTTTTTTTTAAGCCTATGACAAATTCTTATTAATCAAGTGACCATTGATATATCATGGATTAAAAGTTTGTCAAAATTTTCAACTCCCAATTTGTTGATACAGTAAAAAAAACCCTATGCAAATACTTAATTCAAACGTATTAAAAAGTTAAAAATTAAAATTGGAATATTTAAGTCTCTTAAATACATGACTTTAAAAAAGAAAATGTCATTTACAAGGCGGACATCAAATTTTAGGATGGAATGGAAATATGTTGGACGGAAATTGTATATATATTTGAAAATATATTGGACGGAAGTTAAAACATATATTGAAAACAACAGGGACCTAGGCTATGTTTCAACCTAACAAGTATTTCTAAAATATAAATTCCAAATTTTTGTCAAAAAAAAAATTAAATAAAAAATAATGCTAAATTACAAAGTGGTCTGCGTAAACAGTTGAACACCAGTGTCCCAGGTTCGAACTCAATAATTGGTATTTATCCCCTCCTACTAAAAAAACAATGCTAAAATTACAATTTTAATTTTTTTTTAAAATCCGCCCTGCATGTTAAAAAGAAATGAATATTTAGATAATGATGGATAAATATTTTCATCCCTTTCACACATTTTTATTTTAGCATTTCTCTCTCCTTCAATCAAAATTAAAATTTTCACCCTTATGCAAGTATTGTTCTAAAAGAAATAGTTTGAACTTAAAAAAAAATTAACCAAATGATTAGTGACGCAACAGTTTCATTATTTAGTTGTAAACCAGTTTAACACTCCGTCCTCAAACCTTGGAATAATCGGTATTGTAATCCCCGTGCCAATTTGTACTAAAAAAAAAAAAAAAACGAAATTAATGTGAATTTGGAATTAATAAAGGCCATGGCATTTGGCAAAGTCTCTTAAAAAAAAACTTTTATTTATTAATAAATGCAGAAATTTATAAGGGCCTTTAAAATGAATGCCAACTCCATTTACAAATTTTCTCGGGAAAATCTAGGATAGAAAATTCGATGAACAGGGAGAAAAAAGCTACACAGTTCGATTTGGAGGAAGAGGAAAATTCGAAAGATAAACTAAATTCTAAGTACTGGGAGCGATTTCTCTTCTAACAATCTCATTTGAATCTTCTTTGATTTCACTATTACTTCCCAGATCCCTCAAGCTGCTCTTTTCTCATCTCCATTTTTCATCTGTTCTTCTAATTCTACGATTGCCATTTTTGAGTATGATTTTTACTTAAACCTAGTTTCGAATTTCTTCGATTAGAGCACTCGAGAAGGACACTGGATTCTTCGGCTCAGATTTGTGGTTGGGATTGTAATCATCGGCTGCTTTGGGAGCGGGTTAATCGGAGTGTGGCCGATCGTGTCGGTGATGGCGGCGAAGAGGAAGGACCGGGCGGTGGACGGGGCCTACGATGGTGCGGAGGCGGTTTCTGAGTCGAAGGCATGTAATCGCTTTCAATTTTTAGGGTTTTTTTTGGGTTGTGTTGATTATTGTTCGTTTTGGGATTTCGATTGGACGGATTGCTTGTTTGATTTCTTCAATTTGTACGATAAATATTCTGTCTGGTTTCTATGGGATTGGTTTTGTTTTTGTGTTTTCAGAATTAGGGTTCTTTTTGGCGTACGGAACATATCTCGTTTTTTTGGTTTGTACGGCTCTGTGTTTGCTTGAGATTTTGCAATTGTTGTTGTTGTTGCTGTATAATTCTTTGTGCTGTTCCTTTTAAGAGATGTTATTGCTTGCTTTTACTGGTGGTGTCTGGGCAATGGTGTCGATTCGACTCTTTATGAATGTTGGGGGAGGATTATTAATGTCGTTTTTTTTTTTTTTTAGATCACACCAGTTCTAAGACGGAGTTCTCGCAGACGAGGGTCTATTGAGGAGACTGACAATGAAATTCAGAGGATTATGGTGAGATATACGGGTAATTTGTGTGTTATGGTTTTTAATTAATATGATATTTTTTGCTAGTGTACATGTTAATTTCTAATATAATGGCAAAAACTGGGTCTCTTTATTGTGGAAAATGTAGAACATTTTGAATGGTGTTGATGTTAAAAGTTTGTCAATTTGATAGCTTAGCCACTAAGTTTACATTTTGGGAATTTAATTCCTTAGTATACTGGATTTTGGTGATTTGTTGTATAGATTTTCATTTCCCATTCTAGCATTAATGTGGAAGGGTGATTGGCTGTATTTGTTTAGTTTGGCAGTTGCTAGAAAAGAAAGGTAAAGAGTACATTCTGTATTTCTAATCTTACTTCATCTTTTAGGTATCACCTCAGTCAAGTAAAAACTTTACCAACTGCTTCATGAATCAGACAGTTCACATGAGGGGCGAGTCTGGAACTTGTAACGTGTGCTCTGCTCCTTGTTCATCTTGTACGCATCTTAAACGAGCTCGTACAGCATCAAAAGCTGAAGAATTTTCTGATGAAACCAGTCATGTAAATGCTACAAGTCAATATTCTGCTAATGACGCCGATGTTATATCCTCTATAAAGAGTAGAGCATGCGAAGGTTCAATACTCAGTGTTAACTCTAGTCACGATTCCTTTTCTGAAAATGCTGATAGTATGCCAACAATAAGGTCATCTGACGTGGAATATTTTTCCGTAGACACTGACATGGGTAAAAAATTATATGGTGGAATAGTTTCAGAGGGACATGTTGCCACTGAGTCATTCACTCATACTGTTTCAAAGAAGCATGAGAATTTCAAAGGTGCCGAGGGTCATGACGACAACATTTCGTGCATTAGTGGATCGAGTAATGCAAATATGGCAGTTGTTTCTCACCAGAAGATTGTGGACGGTAAAAACTTATCATGTGGTTCTGCTTCAGTGGGTAGTTTATGTCGAGAAGGGTCTGATAAGGTAGTATTTTCCTCCAAGCTAGCTTTTTCAGAGACTCCTGCTTCTAAAGAGGTTCACAATAGCTCTACAGAGGCACATGCTCTGCGGTCTCTATCTCCAAGTGGTAAACCATCAACTGGAACTGGTTTTGAACAGAATATATCAACCGTGAAGGGAGAGCCGTTAGTATCATCTATAGTGCATAATGGCTCTTTGACTAGAGAAGCGGTTATTGCTCCAACTCATGGAGAAAAATCTGTTATCAACATATGCAATAAGGTTGGTGATGATTTCAAAGCTTCTTCACAAATTTTACTGAAGTCAGAAGAAGAGATTCATGATGATAGAAGTGAGCCTCCCAATGAGGATGTGAAAAATCAGTATGAAGACGAGCAATGTGAAAATTTCAAGGACTTGTCCGGGTCATCTAATGTGAAAGAGCCCCATTTGCACTCTGCATCTGGATCTGAGGGTGATGAATCGGATACTGTAGAGCATGATGTGAGTTGGATTGAAATTCTTTATAACTAAGTAGACCCTTCTATTACCTTTTTGGAACTTGCAACTCTACAATTCTTTTCTTATTACCTTTCACTTATTTTAGCTTTTTGTTTGTTGGTTCATCTCACAATGTTTGGGACAGGTTAGTTGGTAATAAATGTTAGGAATAAGGGTAATAGATGTTTTTCATGTAGGATTATGATTTATGTGAAGAGATAGGATGGGATTCTGGATTAAGTTTTATGAGTTGACAAATACAAGGAGAAAATTGACATTACATTGTTCCTGATTAATTGTGTTGTGTTTTTGGTTTCCTTTTTCTTTAGTTCTTGCTTTGGAGGTTAATTGGTGACCGTGAGGATAAGTAAAATTCAATGGGTTTTGTGTGTTAGTTGATATCATGATATGGCCATGCCCCTAGGGAAAGGCTGTTTGCCCTGGTGCTTTTGGAATTCTCTCACAGTTATTCTTATCATTATTTTGTGTATAATCGAGAATTCTGTTTTACTGCATGAATTCTTATATTCTCTTCCTGAAATGTGTTTTATTTTGAACTCTGGGCGTTCTCTTACTTTCATTGGGAATCAGGTCAAAGTTTGTGATATTTGTGGTGATGCTGGCCGTGAGGATTTGCTTGCGATATGTAGTAGGTGCACAGATGGTGCAGAACACACGTAAGGATGTGACCTTTTCATTTAAATTATTATTTGGCAATCTTCTGCGTTATTAATTGCTTTTACTCTTGAAAAACTGAATATCAAGTGTAGTAATAACTTTTTTATATCAGGTATTGCATGCGAGAAATGCTTGATCAAGTTCCTGAAGGTGACTGGCTGTGTGAGGAATGCAAGTCAGTGGAAGAAAATGAAAACCAGAAGCAAGGTGACCTTGAAATTTATGCTCATGAAACTGTAATATTTAAGAAGAAAAGGGAACATAGAATTTACACATGTTTTAGGAGCATGTTATGTGATCTCATTGTGCAATTAATCTTCAGATGTTGAAGGAAAAGGCTACCTTTCCTATCAAAAGAAAGATGAAGGGAGAAGGACTAGTATCACTAGTCCAAGTACTCAAGTTTCTGGTAAGAGAAATGCTGAAAATTCGATGTCAATTTTAAGGATAAAAGCTAACAATTTTATTTTTATTGCTACGCTGAATGCTTATATGCAGATCGAAAAAGAGTAAGCAGAGATAGCTCAAGTTTGAGAAATTTTGGCAAGAAGAATGTGAAAAATGTTGATGTTTCTATAGCTGCAAAAAGACAGGTCCTTGAAACCAACAAAGTCTCAACAAAAGCATCCAGCTCTGGCAGAAGTATTGGATTATCCCGTGATTCTTCATCAAAAAGCTTAGATAAAGGAAAACTGATGTTTTCTAAACCAAAGAGTTTGGGTGATCAATGCAGGAGTGATGTTTCAGAACTGACTCGCTCTCCATCTGTTGGATCAAGATTTCAGACAGTCAAGGGTAATTCATCAACTATTTATGGCCCTTTATATTTTCTTAATTTTTCATGTTTGTGCAGTTTGTTTATTAATTTGACTATTGCTTTCAACATTCAGGTACTCTTTTAAAGTCTAATTCATTTAACACCTTAAATTCCAAACCGAAGGTCAAACTTGTAGATGAGTTTATACCACAAAAGCCGAGGGGGGCTAGAGAACATACCTCCCATGAAGTTAAGGAGGGGCCTGGGAGAGCTTTGGGAAAATCTCAATCATTCAGAGCTTCGAATTTTGGCCGTGCAGGCATGGGTGAATCAAAAGTTAAAATGCTACCGTCTAAATTTCCTCCTGTCCAGGATCCAAAAGGTATAAAACAAGGGAAAGACAGGAACATATTAGATAGAAAAAATCCACCAAAAGTAGAACGATCCTGGATTAGTTCAGCAACAACAAGCTCTGCTGTTTCAACATCAAAGGTTGATCAAAAGCTACGTGTTGAAACCAATTTAGTATCATCTGTAAGCATCAGTCGAGATAAAAAGGTTATACAATCTGATGGAACTTCAAGTACTCACCCCAAATTGAGAAGCAGTGTAGCTCATAAGGGTGTAGATAATCCACTTAGTCCCGGTATGACGTTTCTGATGACTGGCTAGAATTGATATCATATTTGCTTCTTTGGGCATTGTGCTCTTACTCACTATTTTCAGAGTCTTGCAAGTTATATACGCATGTTTTTTTGCTGAATGCTAAGGCTTCAAGTTAATATTTTCATTTGTTTTTACAGTTAGAGCTATATCCACCAATGGAATATGCAGTTCTGATGATCAAAAGATAAATCATGTTAGCCCCAAGGAGGAGCTATTATACAGTTCCTTAGCTGTTGAGAGGCCGTCTTGTAATGATAATGGAAGGTCACGAGAAATGACAGGACAAGATGAGAAAAACAAGGAGAGTTTTGCAAATCTATTGAAGCCTACTGTTGCTACTAGTCCAAAAAGTGGTCACTGTAAAAAAATTAAAGGAACTGAACATGCTACAGAATCTTGTATTAGTGGTAGTCTTGTTGCCGATAATAATACTAGTAGCTCTAGAGAGGAAACGTGCGAGGAGAACAAGCTGAAAGCTGCCATTCAAGCAGCGTTGCTTAGAAGGCCTGAAATATATAAAAAGAGAAAATTTAGTGACCAATCTGATGAAGTTTCATCATCAAGCACAGTTTTGTATAGTGATATAGTTCATCAAGACCAATTTCCAATTTCAAACAGGTTCCGAAATGAAATTTCTGCCGAAAGAGCGGATGAAGGGAAGACAACTGTCAGTGGCTCTGCTGCTAACTTTCATAGGCAACTAGCTGCTAGTATTTCAAAGCCACCTGTTGTGCCCAATCTGGATGCCCACGTTCCTTCAAATTTGGAAGACACAGAGTCAACTGCCATTCATGTTGAAAAGCTTATGATGAAAGAGTTGTCTGGTCGTTTTTCAACGACCCCACTTTTGCTGAAGACATCAGTGATTCCGGAGTATGAATATATATGGCAGTAAGATTCTCATTTGAGTTCTCTCATTGATATTGGTTAATTTGTTTCATCTTTTTTCTTATTCTTTTTAAAATCATAAAACGGCAGTGAATCATTGAAAATGCCTTTTGTTCTTTTCTTGTAGGGGTGGTTTTGAGGTGCATAGAGGTGGGAAACGTCCAGATTTCTGTGATGGAATTCAGGCTCATCTGTCAACTTGTGCATCACCGAAGGTTATTGAAGTGGCAAACAGACTTTCGAACAATATTTCTTTGAAGGAAGTCCCTCGCTTGAGCACATGGCCCTCTCAATTTCATGACTGTGGTGTTAAAGAAGATAATATTGCCCTTTACTTTTTTGCAAGAGATATTCACAGGTGCCACTTTCTACATTTTTCCAGCTTTAATCTTGCATCGTCTTTCATGCAATAATCTTTTCTTTTCTTTTTTTTTAACTGTACTTCGTTCAATTCAGTTATGAGAGAAACTACAGAAGCTTGTTGGATCATATGATCAAGAATGATTTAGCACTCAAAGGAAACCTTGGTGGTGTCGAGCTCTTGATATTCTCTTCAAATCAGCTCCCTGAAAATTCACAACGTAAGAATTTATAGAATTCTTCATCATTTCAAACGTATGGTTTTTTTATCAAATAGATCCTTAGGTGGATGGAGAGGTCTTGTGCGATCTTGTGGATTCTTTGAAGAGAGAAATAAATAGAGTTTTTAGTGATTGAGCATTCATCATAGAGTTTTTAGTGGTTGAGCATTTAGAGCGATGTTTCGGCCTTCATTAGATTCTATATTTCTATTTGGACCTCCGTAATTAAGTTGTTTGGTATTTATTCTGTAGGTGTAAGTGTGATTTTACTGGAGGCGTGACCTCCCTAGTTTTGAAAGCCTTTTTATACTGTCATTTATTCCTCAATGAAATCTTTGTTTTTTATAAAAAAAATTAAAAAAATCAAATAGATTTTTGAGATTGGGTCAGATTGTCTTCAAGTGGGTTCTTGGAGACTTTCTCATGTAATTTTTTTTTCTATCACCTTCTAGCTTCCTCTCTAGCTGTTCTATTCTATCCCTTTCTTTGACAGGCTTTGAAGTTCTAAATCCGAAAGAATATGATAGATTTCTTTTCGCCTGTTATTAATTCTAGAGGTTATCATGAAACTGCCAAAAGAAATTAATTAGAAAAGAATACTAAATGTAACCCACCCTAGAGTGAAACACAGACAATATAATATACTTATGGATAAACTCCGATTAGCTGAAATGCACTAATGAAATGGAAGCAAAGGCAAGTCGTTAGGGTTTAAGATATAGCCAAGTTGTTAGTTGTCATTTACTGATTTTGTTGGTTGCATAGTTGTTGCTTCGATGCACACTTCAAGTTTTGGTAGTTATATATGTGTGTATATTTACTGGGTTGTTCAGAAATTAATTGTTTTCATTGTATGTCTGCAATCTTCAATCTTTTTTTTTTTTTGAGAACATGCAATCTTCAATCTCACTTGTATGAGCATGTAAATTTTGATGTTATTTTTTATCTCTCTCTTCCTTCAGGTTGGAATATGCTATTTTTCCTATGGGGTGTGTTTAGAGGAAAGAAGGTGAATTGTTCAGATGCATTGAAAACTTCAAATATTTGTAGCACAGAAGCTGTGCCTTTTGACAAGAACTTCCCTTATACCACAGCAACAAAGTTTGATGATGATTGTTTGCCCAAGTGTGTAGATGGCGAGATATTTGCTTGTGATAGTCCCAGATTACGAAAAGCATCCAGTTTGGCTGACCAAACTTCTGACACAACTAGCGTTGATTCTCACAAATGTGAATCTTCTTTTCACCCGACACAATTGAAATCCCTTGAAAATTCAGGTCATCAGGTTGATCAGTTTCAACCAAAAGCATCACCAATGTTAGCTACAAGTATGGAATTTTGTCAAGGATCGGCTAGCTCTGCTCACATGGTAATGTTTCTTTCTACATCATCTTTTTTTCATATAGCTTTGTGTAAGTTTAATTTTTCGATTGACTGATGATATCCAGCTCTCTATGTTCGTCCGATTTTCTTATACACACACTTATGCACACTCAAACATACCATAGCACTAGCAGTCAACAATTCAGATGCTACACCTGCTATGGTTTTCTTTACCCTTGTTTCCCTTCGTCTCTTTTCCTGTTTAAATATTGGTCTTGATGTTATTTCTAATCTACAGTCATTACCGGTGCTTGCATATGCACACTTGTGCAGTTTAATTTGTCAATTGACTGATGATATCCAGCTCTCTATGTTCGTCCGATTTTCTTCTTAAATGCCTAACTACTATAGACCTAATGCTTGGTTGCCAGTTGATAGTTGATTGGATATCATTTTTAGTCTATTTACAATATTAGTTATCTTTCTGTTGTAACAACTTTTTCAACAAAAAATTGAATTCTCTTTGGGTTTTTCAACCAGCAGAGAATATCAAGCAATGTGATCTACTTTGCTTTAACACTTAATTTTATCCTTCACAAGTTTGAAGTTTCACCGGCCATATCTGACGGAATTGGTGCTTGGCGCACAAGCATCGTTGTCGGGTCAGCGAGCAACTTATTAAGGCTTTTTCCTTGGCTGCATTGACAACGACCTACAAGCCCATCCAACACCTATCTACTCGTTTCTTTGTATTTCACATTATCAAGCTTGTATCAACTGTTTTTTCCTCTTCAATCGTTGTTTAGATAAGCATCTAAGTAACCCTTTCACTTATTCCATGAAAATGTTTTCAATTTTTATTTGGGTTTAATTTTTTTAAAAAAAAAATAGTTTGTAAATGATAATTTTGGGCTTAATTAATGGATTTTTAGCAAAATCAACAAGAAGATATGATGTTTCTCTTTTGCTCTTGTGTCAAGCTTTATAACACCTTCTAAAATGTTAGTACTTACAAATTACCTTATGTTTCACTCCTTCCTCCTTTTATAATCCTAGTTCTTCCTAACAGATTAGATTGGTATGTTCTATATTGTTTTTATTTCTTTTGACTAGACCATGGATTAACCTGCCAGAACCAGAAAACTGTGAAGGCTTTCTTGCAGCAGATTGAGAGGTGCTTGGATGAACTGAAAATCTAATGTGATGCTAAGTTTGCCCATCAGTTATATGGTTGAATTGATTGATTATTAGGTGGGATTATCTCGGAGATGAATACACTGGATTAGAACGTTTTTTTCGATGTCCATTGGATTCCAATCTGTCTCCAACTTATTATATTTTTTTTGCTCCTCTTCCAGCCCATTTTCTGGTGTCACTTTACTATTTCTTTATCAATGTTTTTGGATACATGTATTTTTCCAGTTGGTGTAGTTTCTTTTGAAGTCTCAACACGCCTTTCTCATCTTGATTAATAGATGAACTGTTGTTTTCCTACTATGCATGCAGAAGGATTCTGGTCGTTCAGAGAGCATACAAGGCGAGCAATTCGAACCATCAATTCAAGTCAAAGAAATTGTAGGAGTCAATGATGATAAGAAAGTGAAGCTGGACTTCGTTGCTATGGAAGATATGCCGCCATTAGTTAAGACCATCAATTGCATGAAAAAAACTAGCACTAGTGAGAAAATTGTAGATAGATTGGTTTGTGAAGGAGAGAAAGTTGTACTCCAGACCGCAAAAGGGAATTCGTACTCGGAAGGTCGTTCAAGAAGAGATTTGAATACGGAAGGAATCCATTGTCTGGAGGCCCCTCGCAGAAAACGTCAACATATCGATATATTCGAGTCAAGAGCTCTAGTCTCTAATGGTGCTAATAAAAGTACATGGGATGAGGTGGATTGTATGGTGCTGAATGGAAATAATGTTAGCAAAAAGACGAAGACGGGCTTTGGTAACTCGTATGAGAATAGTTCTAGTTCAGGTGGTATAGTTTCACAATCAGAAGCTTATGTCTCACCGCCTAAAGTTATTGGTCCCGCATTTTTATTTCAGAAAAAAGGGGTTGATAAAGTTTGTGATATGAATGTTATTCCAGAAGATTTTGAAACTGCTGAAAGAAATGAAAACGGGGTTGATAAAGTTTGTGATATGAATGTTGTTCCAGAAGATTTTGAAACTGCTGGAAGAAATAAGAACGGGGTTAATAGAGTTTGTGATATGAATGTTATTCCAGAAGATTTTGAAACTGCTGAAAAACCCTTATTTCATGTGGAATCACGTGCAATAGAGGATCACCATTTAGCATTTCCAGCCAACGACGAGGACCAATATCACGATGCAAAGCCGAATCTCGAGCTTGCATTGGGGGCAGAGACTAAACTACGAAAGAAAAGTAAGCTCCCTTTCTTTATGGATGTAGAGGACGAGAAACATAACCACAGTGAGTCCTCAGAAAAGGTGATTGATGGTGAAGAAGACGACTCCGCATCCCTAAAGTTGTCTTTATCATTCCCATTCCCGGAGGAGCAACAATCGGCGAAAACTATATCGAAAACAGAACAGCTTCTACCCGATAGGCGGCATGTGAATACTTCACTGATTCTCTTTAGGGGTTTGGAGAAATAGGCGTACACTGTTGTTGTTGTTACTCTCGTCTTTATGGCGTCGAATTTGGATTCGACAAAATGTATACCAGGTCATGTTAGTTGATCTTTCAAGGGGCGAGAACCCGCTTTCCTTCTTGTTCATATCCCTCACTTCAAAAGTATATACCAGTAATTATTTTACCTTTTTTTTCTTTTCTGGGTCATATGATGTTAGTTATTCATATTTGATGAGCACTTTTTTGAGTTTATGATCAGAATTACGGCTGTTTGTATATATATATAAGTAGAAATGGAAACAGGAAAATAATATTTGCTTGTTACCAATCAGGTATTACAGACAAATACGTTCATCTATGCTGCCCTTTCTTCAGCTCACATGATGTGCCAAGTGGTTAAGAATTTCATTTTCTGGTAAGTATTATGATCATTCAATAAAATTTGAATATCATATTTAAGTTAATTGTTCAAAAATTTTAATTAATAGATGTGAATTTTAGATTTGAGCTGTAGTTTTTGTTCCAAGTTTTTGTTGTTAGGCACATGTTTTCACTTTTGTTGATATTTTACTTAAATTTTCTAGTGTACTGGAAAAATATATCCTGAAGTGTTTTTTTTTTTTTTTTTTTTTTTGAAATCCTCAAGTATTCTTAGCTACGTGTGTGTTGATATTTTACTTCAATTTCTTTGTAAAATTGGCTGAAATGTTAAAAAAAGGCCGAAATTATTATATAGTTTTAGTTAATAAATAAACATTGCACATTTTTAATAAATTTTAAATTTCAATTTTTAATACTTTATTGTCCCATGGAGTGGCACAAATGGTCGAAAACTTGAGTTTTGAAGATGTGTTTATTTCTTTAAGGTTTTAAGTTCGAAATTCATATGTGATATCAATTTGTAAACACCTCTTGTATTTATTGTCTTCATTCATTCGATGTTTCTTGGTGCTCGGCCTATAGAAGCGAAGTGGCGAGTTTTAAAGGTGTGGTACAAGCTCTGATTTCTCAAATTTTAAAATAAAATATCTATATTTAGAAAATTTATTATGAAAATAGTTAAAGTTATTTTGATTTAATATTTATAATAGATTTTTAATTTATTTTTCAAAATTTCAATTGTCGCTTGTTTTTTGGCAAGCAACATTAAGAAAAGAAAAAATAAAGAAAAAACGAGGAAAAGCTTACCCAACAATAATGATATCAAATGGAGCTTTGATGGAAGGTTACCTACAAAAAAAAAAATGGAATGTTATCAAATAAAAATGGATCAACCCTTTATAGTATACCGTCCACTAATCATTATATTTATAGCACAATTTTTAAAATAATTTATTTATAGCAGATTAATTTATATTTTTCATTGTAATCAATTTAGAGTTTCTATCACTAATAGAAAATTTAAGAAATGACAGAATAGATCTATCATTAATTGAATTTTATCACTAATAAAAATCAATAAGTGATTGAACTCAATTTAATTTTTCTACAATAAATGAATTTTTTTTTTTTTTTTTTTTTTTTTTTTTTTTTTTTTTTTTTTTTTTTTTTTGCTAAACATGCAAAATCCCCCCTATGAAATATTTTTTTTTTTTTAAAAAAAATGCCTCTGTGCCCCTTTTGTATTTAATGTAAAATCTCCTAAAACAAATGTAATATCATAAGTTCATAACTACAACTTTATTTATTTATTCGGAAATCAAGATGATTAAATATTATAATTCTAAAAAAAAGGATAAAATAAGTATTAGAAGTCAATAAGAAGCCAGTTATCTTCAACACTCTTAACTAGCGTTTTCTTGTTCCTTTCTCCCAATTTCTTTGATTTCTCTGTAAATCTCTGCTCTCCGATTTCTTGAACATGGCCGCCAGCTTTGCTCCTTCGCTGTCCGTATCTGGTAAATCCTTTATTTTCTCTCTTAACATAGTCATCATCGCCTCTTCATATTCATACGATTGAGTGAATCCAGTAGATCCATCATTTTCCTCACTAATTATCGCCTGTTCGATTTCTTCAAAAATCTCTGGAAACGGATGAATCTATTACGATGCTTCAGATTTCATTTCCAATGTCTCTGATGGATTTTGCATTTCGAGTCACTTTCACTTCGATGTAGGTTGCTATTGTAATTTCGATGAGCTTTGTTGAGTTTTAGATTTTTTCTTTTTTTTTTTTTCGTGAACGAAAGATTTTCTAGGAAATCACCCGAGAAAATTATGGTTTCGTGGAATTTGTTGTGTTAATCTTGACTCGTTAATGAGATTCGATCGTTTCAAATTTTAGGTTTTTTTCTCTTTTCTTAGCTCTGAATTCTTGTTTTTCTTTGTTTCCTTCTGTGTTTAGGGGGATTGGTTAAGGCCTCAGATCTCTCCTCAAAGTCCATTTCCTTTGGACGAGCACCAAAACTCGCACTTCAGAAGAAGTGCTTGAAAACCAACCACAAGTTATCGGTCCGTGCCGAGTACAAGTACGTTATCAAAGCTTATGAACCTCATTTTCTTGAATGATTGAATATCTTGTTCTTATTGAAGTCTCTGTCTCACGCATGAATGAAAACTGAGATGAATATGGAAGGATTTGTCATTTTAATGTTGGATATCTAAAGTTACATGAATCTGAAATTGTTTCAGATATAGCTAGCTTTCTAAGCGATTTTAGTTACTAAGAGGTCATGCTTGCGAAAGAATAGTATCTTACAGTTGCAATACTAATCTTCTAATTTTATCAGGAGTGGCCGAGTGGGGGTGCTGTGTGAGAATAGGGATGACTCATGAGCGCCTAAAGTATATAAAGTAGGGAAGGTAGAAGATTGTAAACACCAAGTGAAAGAAAAGTAGTTCCCTCAATTCTCAAAATTCAAATAGGCTCCATATCAGCCTTTTTTTTTAATAGAAAATATAGACTTTTCATTGACATATGAAAAAGTACTTATAGGCCTATGGAATAGTTACAAAAAACATTGCTACAGTTTAATCGAAGTGACAAGATCACAGTTACGAAAGGGAGAAAGTCGACTACTCCAATAAACAGCATAAAAAGTGACCGGTTCTAACAACTCACAAAGAGATACGGTTGAAAGCAATAAACAAAATATCAGTGATATTTTAGGGCATAAGATTCAGTGCTCGAGGAATTTTAGTTTAATTCATTCGATGTGGATTGTTATACCTATCAATCGTCCTAATGAGGATACAATCTCCAAATGGAATTCTACGGTATACCTTGAGGGATCTATCTTTAATGAAGCGCGCCTCATTTTCGAGGCAAGAGCACTTTTTTTTTTCTTTAGATTCTCCAGCGCAAGGCAAGGCCGCCTGTTTTCTTAAATTAAAGAAATTATGTTGCAGTTGAAAAGATGAACTCCATCCTCCTTTCCCCTGCCAGCATCTCAAAAGAAATTCCTCCAATTGTGACTACCCTTCCATGGTTTTGAAAATAGAAAGTAAATTGGAATGAGTTTCTTTTTTCTCCCTATTTACTAATCCTTTCTTTCAAACATGCCCGGCTTTATTATGTTATTGGGAAGAAACTGTACTTTTCATTAAGAGATAAAAAGAACAATAATGTTTTTAAAAAAACAATAACGAGCGAAGACAAGGCATCCTTCCTTGAAATGTTAAAAGGATATCACTAGAAACCACTCTGTATTTGAAGTATTTTATTCTTTTTAGATGTACTTTCTGTTTTCAATTATACTCTTGAACTTTTAGTAAGAATAAATTGTCTGCTACGCATAAGTGATGGTTCATTTTATTCATTTGTTTGCTCCTTGTTTTTCTCTCTGGATATTATAAAGTTAAAGCTTGGGATGTTGTTTTGCCTGGTTGCCCTTGCTAAGTTGCTACTATTTATTATTATTGTTTCATATGAATAGCAAAACTCTATTGATGAGAATTGCATCAAATTAAGAACCTAACTAGACATCCTCAAGACAAAGAAAATAATTGCAAGGATAAACGAGAATGGTATACGGTATACCTTCTTGGGCACCTATCTTGGACTTGGATTGATATTCTGGCCTCTGCGGCAAAATGGTTAACATGTTCACTTTACTTTGTCATTTTACGATATCAAGTTTCTTTGTAACTTTCTCATTTCTTTCCTACAGCTGTACTACTAGATTATTAGTTAAGACAAATTCAGTTCTTATATTTTTTGTTTGGTCTTGCAGATGCATTTAATAACCTGTTTAAATTACTTCCTGCTATTTTTTACCCCACTGCTACGAATGCGCTGTTTACCTGTTTGAATTAAGTCTGTGAAAGTTCTTCCTTCATTTTTTTCCTGAAGAACAGTTGGAGTAATAGTTGACATGTTTGTTTCTGTTGCAGTGATGGTAGAAGTGGAGGTGGGGACTTTGTTGCTGGTTTTCTTCTTGGGGGTGCTGTATTTGGAACCTTAGCTTACATTTTTGCCCCTCAGGTGAATTGAATGTTTTGTTCTGAAGTTTAACATATCATCTCCGGCAAATAACATCTTAGCATCAATCATTTGGATCTGACATCACCATTGATGTTCTAATTCAGCTTTATTTATTTTTAATATTCGCATAAACATGTCATCTAGTTAGATGACTTCATGAAGCTAACAGTTACATGCTTCTCCAAAAAAGAAGCTAACAGTTACATGGATGAGGGAACTAATACACTTATACTTCTTTAAAGTCATTTTCAATTTTACATGCAAGTTCATAAGGCTTGCTTATTTCTTTTCTCTACATTTGTTCCATTGTTGCTTTCAGTTAACTTTGTATGAGTTTCAGATTCAGAAATGTCATGTGCCTCATAAGCTGCTACTAGTAGTCTAGTTATAGGAAAATTATGGTATCCTTTGTGTGCATGAGAGCTTCATGTGGTATTTCATAGTTTGGAATAATTTCTATTTATTGCCTTTCTGCTTGTATGCATGTAATGCAGATCAGGAGATCTGTACTAAATGAAGATGAGTCCGGTTTCAGGAAGGCTAAGCGTCCCATCTACTACGACGAAGGTCTAGAGGTAATTATGACTTACCCTTTTTGTAGATTATTTATTGATTGATTTTTATGAAATTTAGTTTCCTTGTATTATATAAAAGATGTTATAAATCTTGATTGTTTTCAAAAAAAAATTGTTTCTACCTATTTCATTGATATATGAAAATTACAAAAGAAAGGGATAGAACTGCAGAGAGAAAATTACAAAAGCCCTCCAATTAACTAGGAAAGTAGCAAAGTAGCTATAGTCATGAGAAAGAGGAGAAAGGAGTTTGTTAGGCATTTTGGATTATAAGTAGTGGTAGTGTGGAGGAGAAAGTTATCAAAGTATTTTGACCATTTTGATATTAGGCTTGAGAGTATTCTCAAGAATGGGAGGTTCCAAATACCTACAATTATAGGTGATGGGTTTAATCCATGGTGGCCACCTACCTAGAAATTAATTTTCTACGGATTTCCTTGACATCCAAATGTTGTAGGGTTAGGCAGTATGTTCTGTGACATTAGTCGATGTGCGCGATAGCTAGCTCGGACAGTCACGGATATTAAAAAAAAATATCTACAATTACTTGGTTAGTTTGTATCTCGTTTATTTCATAGTTTAATAGAAGCTCGGTTCTTATCAAACCACTAGAACAACAATATTATCAAAAATTATACAGAATTAGTCAATTGAAAGTTAATTTTGTTCTGAAAAGCAGAAAACCAGAGAGACGTTGAATGCAAAAATAGGGCAATTGAATTCTGCGATTGACAACGTATCTTCACGTCTGAGAGGTGGCAACAATACTCCAAGTGTGCCAGTTGAAGCCGATTCTGAGATTGAAGCTACCATGTAAATTCAACTTAAACATGAAGGTTTGAACTTTCTTCATCTTTATGACTATATTCCACAATTTTTTATTTTAAGTTTTCTGGATTCATCAAATTCAATATGGAATGTTACAGTTTGTTATCAGCATTGTTGGAAATATTTTAGGATAACTACTACTTTACAATTTCTTTTTTAATTCACTACTTAATTTCAGTTTGACGCTTAAATTTATATATTTTAATTTAATTGCCAAAGCAGGCTCAGCCAGTCGGTAATTCACATGTATACTCGACCTAGAGGTTATAGATTTGAATTTTACCATCTTTGAATAAATTAGGCCTTTCCACTAATTCTGTAACTTAATCCTGGATATTGGGGGCAAGGCAAGGATGAATTTCCTATACTCCCAATTCAAACTATAGCCTCAACTCCACACGAGTAAAAGGAGCAAAGTTCGAGTGACATGTATGATTTGGTAACTATACAGTTATGAATTCGAATTCTTAATACCATTGTAGTTTATTTTTTTTTATATAAAAATATATATATATAGCCTCAAAACGTTAAGTTACAAAAATGGCCAAATTCATCCACCATAGAAATAGAAAATGGAACTTATAATGGCCCCAAAATTTAGTATTTATCTTCCAATAATTCAATCGATATACATGCAGAAGAAATTATGGATTTAAATTCTAACTTCTCATATGGTTTACATCACATAATTTGTTGAGATTTTAAAAATTACTACTAAAAAAAAAGAAAAAGAAAAATGGTAATCAATGTTGTCGTGGGGAAAGGGTTTTTTTTTTTTTTTTGAGAAACTTCATGGGGAAAGATTTAGACTTAGTCAAATAATATATTAAAAATAATTGGAATAACCTTTTTTTGTTGTTGGTTTATTTTTCTTTTAAAAAGAATACATATTCATTTTAGAAATACCTTCATATTTGGTCTTTGATTGACAATTAATATTAACTTTAAAATTAATATACGAACTAATTTTGTTAAGTACACAAATTAAAATTAGACTTCTAAATGTTTAGGTATTAAAATTGAATCGATTTCAAAGTTAAAAGTTTAAAATCGATAACTCAAACAATTTGGACTATCCAACTCAAATTGTAAGAGTTGGATTGAGTTATGATTTTCTTTGAGTTGGTTATGATTTTATAATTTTTGTTGGTTAGGTCGGTTCTTGAGTTACTATTTTCTTTCTCGTCCAACTCAACTTAACTCGAATTAAAAATAATGTGTATATATAAGATTTTAATTAATAACATGCGTTCTTAACATATTGATAAGAATCGTGAACTAAAAAAAAAAAAAAAATTATAATTTACTCATGCATCTAATATATATCATGTTTCTAATATTGTTTAACTAATAAAAATATTACCTTTTTCCCAACAAATAAAAAAAATTAAAATGTTACTTAATTTATCAAAATATGAAATGTTCAAATCTTTGATTAAAAAATTAATTTAGCTTAGGATCGCTTTAGTGACTAATTAACTTCGGGTGAAATCATTATCTACAAAGTATATATGATTATTGAACTAAATCATTTTTTTATTACAAATTTTACAACCAAACAATAAAATCATTGTTTACTCGGTGAACTAAATTATTTTTACCAACAGCAAAGAGTTAACATCTAAAACAATAAAAGGACAATAATGAAACTAAAGCTCAGTAATAACATTTTGCGAAAACATTAGAAAAAAAAAACAAACAATGAAGGAAAGTAAGATAAAATTAAGAGTAAAATATCAGATTTGGTCTATAAACTTTGATTTTTATTTTAATTTGGTCCATAAAATTTCAAAAGTCAAATTTTAAGATTTATCTAAACGTTTAAAAATTTAGTCAAATTTTGAAATTAAAATTAATCTCTATAATAAATTTAATGTCAATACTAATAAAACTAATTCAATAATATTGAATAAAAAAAATGTGCTTCAAAATTTATAAAGAAAGATAATATTAAAAAAAAAAAAAAAAAAAAAAAAAAAAAAAAAAAAAAAAATCTAGACGGAACAAACTAAACTTAGAATTCATGGACTGAAATTTCACTTTTCAAAATTTAACGACTATCAAAAAAAAAAAAAAAAATGACTTAAAAGTCCATAAACTCAAAATTCAAAAGTTCACTAACAAAATAAATTTAATATTTTAATAGATGCGTTGTTTTTACGACATAATTATAAATATAAATAAATCTTAAAATATTTATATCAATAATCATAAATACACTTTAATACTGTATTATAAATCTTTCTTAATACATAATTTTTATTAAACATCCGATTATATTTACTAATTTTTTAAAATTGATTATATTATCCGACCAAGTCTTCTAAAAAAAATGTGAAATTTGATACTGATGTGAAAGTTGAGTTCCAAAATATTATTTTTAGCGTGCGATTAAGCCCCCTTTACCAATAATTAAAAATAAAACATAACAAAATTCTTCCTTTAAGAAAAAAAAAAAGAAAAAACTTGCAAAAAGAAAAAGAAGAGGAAGAAAATGAAAAAGAAAAGGGCTTTTTCTTTCTTTTTAATTTTTTTACAGTTTCCAAAGGAAAAAAGCTTACTATTGTAACAAAATTAGTTTTTTTTTTTTGTTTTTTTTTCCAGAGAGAGGAAAAGAAAAATGTGAAAAAATCCTATGGGTGAGGCTCAGATCTTAGGGCCTGAAAAAGCAACTTCCTCCCTCCATTGGCCTTTGAAAAAAGCAGCCATTGTTGTAAGCTTTAACTGTTCAAGAGAAGAGAAGAGAAGAGAAGAGACCAGCAGGGTCATTTTGGTCATTTTCTTACAGTACCAAACTCCATTGTTGCCAATTTGATTTGAGGACACCAAAAGAAAACCAATCCACAAAATTATTTCTTTCTTTTCCTCCATTTTCCCTTTACCTTCTTCCTTCTGGGTTTTTCCTCTCTGTCACAGACAACAACACAGAACCTGAAGAAACTTCCATGAACAATCCATAATGCCGCCATTTTAGCACAACCTTCCAACTGGGTTTTATCCTCTGTTTCTATTTTCAACTGAAGTTCTTCATTTTACACTGCCGCCGCCATGTCCACTAAATCTAAGTAAGTCTTCTTCAGCGATCTGTTGTGGGTTTTGTTGCTGTTTTCAGTGATTGATCACTCTTTTCTGGGTTTAATTTCAATACCCATTTCTTAATTTCTTGGATCTTCTGTTTATTATGCTGGTTCCTCCTAGGGCTAGTTTGGTTTTTTGCTCTGTTTCAATTGATTTTGTTTTTTGTGTTTCTACTGAATTGCACTTTGGCCTGTTTCTGGGTTTTTTTTGTGTCGACATTTTGTGGTTGATTTAACGGCGGTTTCTTCTAGATCTCATCTTCTGTCGGTTAGATCTACTTGGAAGTAATTTTAGGCTTTTTGTTCAAAATTGGTGTTTGTGGCTGTTTTTTCTTGTTGTTAGATTGGAATTGTTCTTGAGGGTGCTGAAATGTTGCTAGAATTTAGCTTAATGTGGTTGTTTTTTGAGAATTTGAGATGGGTTTTTTTGCTTTGTTTTTTGGATTGTTTGGTTTTTGCTTTATTTCTGTGCAGTTTGAATGAATGAATGACTGCATTTTGAATGTTTTTTTTATAGATCTTCTACACCTGAAACTCCCAACAAGACATCACCTGCAACTCCTAGGGTGAGCAAGCTGAATAGAGGGATTGCTAAATCAGAATCTGATTCTCATTCTCCTTTGCAAAGGTCTCGGCTCTCGATTGATCGGTCCCCTCGACCTGCAGCTTCGAAGCCTTCCGTTGATCGTCAATTGCCGAAAGTTGCTACTCCGCCTGATGTAAGTTTTATTTGGCCAACAAGAGCAATAACTCAGCACTACTAGTGTGAGCTCATGAACCAAAAGTTTATAAGTTCGAATCCATCGATTGTTGTTGAATTAAAAAAAAAAAAAAGGAAGAAGTATTGTCTGATGCACTCAACAGTTCTTTGATCATAATGTCCAGTGCTGTTGTGTTGAATGTTTTTCATCATACAATGTCTTTTTTAGATTGAAGTGAATTCTTCAATGCAAATCGGTACATACTGCTGATCTTTTTCGGTTTCTCTTTTTCAGAAAGTGCAGCCACGGGGTACGAAAGGTTCGGAGATACAGGCTCAATTAAATGTTGCTCAAGAGGATCTGAAGAAGGCAAAGGAACAAATAGTTCTGGTTGAAAAAGAGAAAGAAAAGTTGAGCAATGAATTGAAAGAAGCACAGAGAACAGTAGAGGAGGCTAGTGAAAAACTCAGAGAGGCCTTGGTGGCACAAAAGCGGGCCGAAGAGAGTTCTGAGATCGAAAAGTTCCGAGCTGTTGAGATGGAGCAAGCAGGACTTGATGAAGCTCATAAGAAAGAAGAGGAATGGCAGAAAGAGATCGATGCCGTGAGGAGCCAGCACACATTGGATGTTTCGGCTCTTGTATCTACTAGTCAAGAGCTTCAAAGGGTGAAGATGGAGTTAGCAATGACTACCGACTCAAAGAACCAGGCTCTGAGCCATGCTGATGATGCAACAAAAATCGCCGAGATTCATGTCGAAAAGGTGGAGATTCTGTCAGCTGAGCTAACCAGATTGAAAGCATTGTTAGACTCAAAGCTTGAAACACAGGCAAATGAGAGTGGACAATTGATAATGAAGCTCAAGTCAGAGATAGACTCTCTGAATTTGGAGCTTGAGAAAGCGAAATCTTTTGCTGAGATGGTGAAGGACAAAGAGTTATCCATTGAGCGGCTTAATCATGAACTAAAAGCTGCAAAGACAGCAGAAACTTTCTACGAGGAGACGATCACGGAGAGAGAGGCTTCCATTGAACAGCTTAATATCGATCTAGAAGCTGCCAAGATGGCTGAGACATATGCACATGGTTTAGTAGAAGATTGGAAAAACAGAGCAGAGGAGCTAGAAACACAGTTGGAGAACGCTAACAAGCTAGAACAATCCGCATCGGAATCTCTGGAATCGGTGATGAAACAGCTTGAGCAAAATAATGATCTATTGCATAATGCAGAGCTTGAAATTGCTGCTCTAAAAGAGAAGGCAGGCTTGTTGGAAATGACTGTTAAAAGACAGAAAGAAGACTTGAAAGAATCAGAAAATCATCTTAATCTAAGCAAGGAAGAAGCATCTCAAATGGAAAAGTTGGTTGTATCACTAAGGTCGCAGTTGGAAACTCTCAAGGAAGAGAAAACTCGAGCATTGAATAATGAGAAACTTGCAGCTTCTAGTGTACAAAGCCTATTAGAAGAGAAAAACCAACTCTTATATGAGCTAGAAACTTCCAAGGATGAGGAAGAGAAGAGCAAAATGGCAATGGAAAGTTTAGCATCGGCGCTGCACGAAATCTCTGCAGAGGCGAGGGAAACTAAGGAGAAACTGTTGTCTAGTCAAGCCGAGCAAGAAAACTACGAGTCACAGATCGAAAATCTGAAGTTGGTCTTGAAAGCTACCAATGAGAAGTACGAAAGCATGCTTGAAAATTCAAACCACGAGATTGATGTACTAACGAGTATGGTTGAGAAGTCGAAGCATGAATACGATAATTCCAAGGCTGTGTGGGAAGAGAAGGAGCTTCACCTGGTGGATGCTGTGAAGAAATCAGAAGCAGAGAACTCTTCCTCGGAAAAGGAAATTGATAGGCTCGTAAATTTGCTTAAACAAACTGAGGAAGATGCTTGTAAAATGAGGGAGGAAGATGCTCAGCTAAAGGATAGCCTGAAGGAAGTAGAAGCTGAAGTAATCTATCTGCAGGAAGCTCTTGGAGAAGCGAAATCCGAGAGCATGAAACTGAAGGAAAGTTTCTTCGACAAAGAAAACGAGATTCAGTGCATTCATCAAGAAAACGAGGAGCTGCTAGCAAGGGAAGCAGCTTCTCTTAAGAAGGTTGAGGAGTTATCCAAGTTGCTCGAGGAAGCTTCCGCCAAAAATCAGACAGTAGAGAACGGTGAACGAACAGACAGCGAGAAGGAATATGATTTGCTACCGAAAGTGGTCGAGTTCTCTGAAGAGAACGGTCTGCGAAAGGAAGAGAAGCCCAAAGTGGAGCTCCCAATACCCATTGAACAAGAACACAAATTTGAGTTTCCATGGCTAGGGAATGGTGCCAAAGCTGAGAAGACTGAAACAATAGACTCAGCAACAGCACCTCAAAATGGTAACGGTAAACCGAAAGAAGAAGAGAAGGAAGACGATCCAGTCAAGGTCGAATTCAAAATGTGGGAGAGCTGCGCGATTGAAAAGAAAGAGTTCTCACAAGATGGAGAACCAGAACACGAATCCATCGACGACGAAAAGGCCTCAAAAGCAGAGGGTGGAGAGAGTTTCGATCAAGTAAATGGCGTAAGCTCGGAAACTCTGGCAGATGGAGGAAACTCACCATCAAAACAGCAACAACAGAAGAAGAAGAAACCATTGCTTAAGAAATTTGGAAGCCTTCTCAAAAAGAAGAACAGTGTCAACCAGAAACAGTGATATAGCACTATGGCTTGATTTGGTTCAAGCTAGATGGGAAGTATATGCATAGTAATTTTCACCCATGAATTGGTTTGCTTATATTGTTTTGTTTTGATTTTTATGAATAGGTTTTTCTTCTTCTTGTATGTTATTGGGATATTTCTTTTGTTCATTGTTTAATGCCTTCCTTCACTTCACTTACTGATCTAGAATTTGATGAAAAGGAGTTGTATCATCATCTTCCATTCATCCATCCATTATAGATTCTTTTGTTAGTTGTTGCAAATGAGAACTGTTTTTGTAAATTTTGATTGTTTGTGACATCAAAATGTGTGTTTTCACTTATATTTTCTATTGAGTTAGCTTTTGTTCATTAAATAAATGTATGGTGTGTTTTGAATAGTTTTAAGTGGAATGGAAGCAAGAATGTAATGAAGAAATGTGGGATTTTGTAAGGTGTTGTAACCAATTGGGCAACTTCTTGAGGAAACATATTAGGTGAAAAGTGGATTTAGAAAAGTTTTGGGTGATGAGTTTGTTTGTTAATCAAAATAGAAGCTATGGTTTTGAAATCTTACCTAAATTAGTTGCCTGAAATAATCACAAAAAGTTGTCTGTCTGGTGGCCTATTAAAACCAGATCCATTAAAATCTTTTTTTTAAAAAAATCTTTATATTGTTATAATAAAACAAATGGGTCAATTTGAACATAGTTCAGGTATGCCTTGATATATTAATAATTTATGTCCATAATTTATGTGTTTTTTATCTCTCGAACCTCTTAGTCATTAAATATACACTAATACCGTTGAGCAACTGTTTAGGTCGGCCCCGATCTTTTCATTCTACTAAAAATACCACTTAGTTCTTTCTTTAATCTTTTCTGGAAAATTAAATTGTATATAAGGGGAGAAACTAATGTTCTACTAATTAAATTATATTCAATTTTAAGTTGATGATTGATATATTTTGTGGGGTCAAACATTATTAGTGGAATCCACATTCTTGATAAATTCATATATGGATTAAATATTAACTCGAAAAAATTGATTAAATATACTATAGATTTCTTTAATTTTTATGTAATTTCAACCATCTCAAAACTTTAAAAACATTATTTTTAGATTCAAAAAAAAAAATCTAATCGGTTTTTTTAGTTTATTGTGTAATTGACATACAAAATTCATTTAATTGAAACATGACAAAAGTGTTTTTTTAATATAAAATGTAGTATGAACAACTCTTTTGTGAGTTTTAAATCTACAATTTTATGGTCAAATAATATATATCAATTACCATGTACAATTTTATAGTCGAAAATATCTCGACGGTTGTTAAGTTAAAAGTTTGTTTGGCATGAACAAATATTTAATCTTAAAAAAATATTTTAAATATTTGGCATGAATAAAAAATAGGGAAATTGTATTGGATAGTCCAATTTTACAAAATAATTACAAATTTAGGCAAATTTGAAAATATTAGCATATATAGTCAAATATACAATATAAATAATACTCATCATACTGTATTATGTATTAATTATACGGTATAAAAACTATTATTTTATACCGTATATATGATTGTGGATGCTAATTTTTTTCATATTTGTCTATTATTATAAATATTTTATCAATTTAGTTCGCAAAAACTCCTAAAAAATAATATCTAACGTCAAAACCCATCAACGTTAAGCCAAACATTATCCATTCTTATATTGTAAAATACCACATCCATTTTTCTATGTAATAAATAATGAGATGTAATTGAAACATGAAAATCAATGATGATATAAGACACACCAACTAACAAAGAAATTTCCTTTTTCCTTTTTTTTTTTTTTTTTGTCTGTTTTGGAAAACTATAAAAGTATTAATGAAAAACAAAATTTAAATTGGAAGTTTTAAAATATCAGAGTCTAAATTAGAAATAAGGCAAACATTCTACAATTTTTGTAAGAAGAAAATAATTATTTAATTGGGAAAAATGAACAGTCAAAAAGAAAAATGAAAATTGAGAAAGAGAAGGGAAAAAGTGAGGCTTCAATCTCAAGGCATCTCTTTTGAACGCTCATTGCTGTGCCCAAAAGATCTTATCTTTCCATCTCCGACATTGCTTTTTTCAATGAATAATATAATTTAATCATTTATTTTTCTTTTATATTATACCTTTTTCGAAGTAATTACCCTTTTTTTTTTTTTTGTTGTTTTTATATGGGCCGTTTGATTTTTTTTTTTTGTGGATAAATAAAAATTTGAAGTAATCCGGTAACGATTAAGAGGTGTTTGGATGAGATTTTAATTTTTTTTTTTTTTTTTTTTTGAGAAATGGACGAGATTTTATTTATTTTTTATGTTTTGAGAAATGAATGAGATTTTAATTAGAATTAATGTAAGTATTTAAAAATTGAGAATTGTAATAAAATATTTGTTTGAATATGATTTCTTTTAGAGGAATTATCATGAAACAGGTTTAAAATGAGCATTTATCCTGAATAGTTAAAAAAGATAATAATTAAAAATAAGTAGTTAGAATGAGTTAATTTGATTGATTAAAAATGAATGATTTGGAAATGAGAAATTATATTGAGTAGTTATAAATGAATGATTAAAAATGAGTGGTAAGAAATGAATAGTTATTTTTAATAGTAAAAATGAAGAGTTATTTTGAGTAGCTACAAAAAAAAATTGATTTTAATTTTTCAAAGGAGAGTTAATAAATCCTCAATCTAACCTCCTTAAATATGGCAAACAAGCGTCTCAAGAGAACTACTCAAAAGAACTATTCATTTCTAATTATTTATAATAATTACTCATATGTGTAATTTCTAAAATTTATATCTTAACAAATTATTATTTCTACCAAAATTTACATTTAAATGAACTATTACTATCATCATAATTTTTAATCACTCAAAATAACTATTCATTCACATACACATTCACACCATAAAAAAAGATAAGATCCTAAATTAAATTTGACAAATCAAAATATGTTAATGTCATTCTTATGGTCATTCAGTAAGATTGATTGGGTGATCAAATTCATAAATGATCAAAAATTAAAATTTAGGTCAAAAGCTCAATTCATAAACTAAATTAGATTGTTGTGGTCTGAATTCATGAAGTCATTTGTATTCAAAACTCACTTAATGGTCCAATCCAAAATAATGGACTAACAAATTCTAGAGTCTATTGAAGTCCAAACCCACATGGGAGCCCATGAAAGGACTATAAATATTTTGTTTCATGAGTTATTTGACATGTAATAGAAGTTTGTGATTTAATACTTGCTAAAGAATTTAGAAAAAGTAATGAAATAAATTAGAAAATTATTTTAATGTATTTGTTAAATATTCATTCAAAAAGTTATCTATTACTGTTCAAATTCAATTAATTAGTGGAAAACTCAATTATAAATATAGTCCCTTAAAAAAAATAACAATCATAAATCATAAATCATTAAAATTAATAATAATAATGTATTAATATTTCATAATACAATACATATTGGTGAGTATTTATAATAAAATATTAAAACATACTAATAATTATGAATGTAAATATTTTAAACTTTTGCACATTTATAATTATTTGGTGGAAATAGACCATCAATTCAATTTTCCTTAAATAATTTCAATTTCTAAACATAATATTTACGTTTTGGTGTAAAATCATTCTTAAAATATAAGATAATAAATAAAATATTGATAATATGACTATAAATAAATAATGTTAACTTAAAAATTTTATACATCATGATATAAAAATGTTATTCTAAATTACAAAACGTTTTAGTTTTGAGTTTTTTTTTTTTGAGAAAATTTAGTTTTGAGTTTTTTTTTTAAAATTTGATTATTGAAAAAATAAAATAAGTTCCTCCCCAATTAAAATTAAATTCCATTTGTAGGGTATTTATCAAATTTCAAAGCTCATAAGTGAGGGGAAGTGTTGATTGATATAATTAAAATTACCCCAATCCATCAGCTTAGGCTTTTGGATTGATCAGTGGTTTAACACAATTCAACATAAGTAATAAATTTAAATATATATATATATATATATACGTGTCAAAAGAAAATTGAAAAAACTTTATCTAAAAAAAGGGTTACATAGCATTTTCAACCCGCCATATAACAGGGAAAGGACACCTAAATACTTGTCAATAATTTTTAAATTTGTTTAATTATTTATTTTCCCTAACTTTTTAACAAATTTTTTTTATCCAGAACTTTCTTTATATTGATAACATTATGATATTTTGTGGAATTTCACCCATATATTACAAGGAACATTTAAAGGAAAGTATCTATCAATTTGACATATTACCCTCTTTCTTTTTCTTTTTCTTTTTTTTTTTTTTTTTGAGAAACAATTTGACATATTACTTACTTCATCCATAAAGTCTCCTTTAATTCAAAGGGCTTCATTTTCAATCTTCCTAGTTGCCTATGAAAGATGAGGGGCAATACATACATAGAGACAGCTACTTGCACATTTATGATCATTTCAAGTCTTCAAGAAAACATCTCATCGATGTCTTTTAATAATATATATATATTTTTAATTTAACAACTTAACAAGATAAAATAAAGGTATGTTTAGCTTTGAGAAGATGGATTGAGTTGGGAAAAGAATAGAAGAGAAAATAAGTGAAATACGTTTATGTTTGGGGGAAGGAAAGAAAATATAAAGTTATGTTTGATGTGATGGAAAGAGAATGGTTGAACTTTTTATTTAAATAAAAAAAATGGATATTTACTAGTTTTTTAATAATAAAGTTATGTTTGATATGATAGAAAGAGAATTGTCGAAGTTTTTATTTAAATAATAAAATAGATATGGAGTAGTTTTTTAATATTTTAATATTTACATAAAAACGTGGGACACATGCGTGGAGTTGGATAGGAATTGGGTGGACTTATGGAAGTCTCGTGGGGGCAAACATGTGATAGAAGCCAAGCCAACTCCACCATTTCTTCTCTCCACAAATATGCTCTAAGTGTGTGGAATCCGATATTTATTTATTTTTAGATATTCATGAGTGTCCGAGTCGATTTATGTAAAACTCAACTATTTTCACGTAATATACAATATGATTTATATAAATAAAATTTATCAAAAATTAATTTTTAAGTAAGTAACTAGCATACATCTACGCATTTAAGACAGGCAATGAGTTGCAAGCTTTTGTAGCAGATCAGCAAACCTATGAGAGCCATTAAATTTGTTTACCCACTTGGTCAGCTGACATCAACAGCACAGGTAGTATTTTCTCTACCATTCATCCTAACAATAACCATGTCAATCAAAAGAGCAAAATTTGTTATATATCTTACAAACAAGTACCATGTACATGTCTGATAATAATGTGTCACCTAACTATATGTTAAACAAAATGCATTAAAAAATGATCATTTAACTAATGAAAAATATGATAAACTATCGATGTCGCGCATTATTATCTTTATACAAATGGGAAATATGTTCAAGACCACAATCTTTTTGGCAAATGAGATGAAATCAATACAAAGTAGATAAGGATAAAGAGTATAAATGGCACACACTGATTTAAGTAGTTCGGGACTAGCCTTATATCCACGGTTCGAAACAATGAGATAGCTATTCTAATTCTAATTTGTCAAGGAAGAAGATGAAACTTTAAAGAAGCACAAATGGTGACTAGATTTCTCTCAACCCTAAAACACACCAATAAAGAAGCTTTATATATTAGCTCATTTTATACACCCACAACTTGATTAGTAAACTCAACCTCACAATTAACTCAAGGTTCAACTAAATTCACCATAAAGATTAAATAGATAATGATGTGTAATTCACATTTGGATTGTATTATAAAATTCATTTTTATTAAGCCAAAAACTTATTGAAGTTTAATTGATTCTGATAATTATTAAGTACTAAAAGGCTTTATCTCAAAATAAATTAGTAATGTGAAGAGTAGTTTATCTTATTTTATAAATGTTTGAAAGTTTTCCATCATTTTTAATATGGAACCAAATATTTATATATTTTCATTATAAATTTAAAAAATAAAATAAAAAACTAATAATTAAAAATAAAATTTATAATGTAATACATTATAAATTATATGAGATTCTAAATAATAATCATAGAAATGCCCATAAAATAATTAATAAAAATTTATATTCAGCTTAATATTAAGTTGGTAATGGTGACTAGTTTTATGGTTTATGAATATATTATTATCATATTTTGAATTACAACTTCGTATCAAATCTCTTTTAGCTTACTTCTTTGCATGTCTATGAAACCCCACTAAAAAAAATCATTAATTTGTATAACTAATCACATGGTAATTAAATAATAATGCTCCAGAAATGATTCTGAGAATTTAAAATATTTGAATATGGGAATTTACTTAGAAAATAATAGAAAATTGCAATAAATTAAGAGATAAAAATTTGGTGTGGTACAATGAATGAATATAGCTGGCAGAAAAAGGGGAAGGATTCAATTGATTCACAATCCATTGTCGAGTCAAATGTGAGACTTCCAACCCTACTTGTCCCTCACCACATGGCTCACTCTTGCTGGCTCCAGCTCCAAAATTCATGATGCTCTTCAAATATCATTTAATGCAATTCCTTCGAAATAAAATAAAATAAAATAAAATTTTATATACATATATTTGTACTAGCTAGGTTATGTCGTACCTCAACTATAGTCATAAAATATACACCGATATTAAGACATTCGGATGCCAAAGAAGTTTTATCATATCTTAATTCTTCCAAATTATTTTGACCACTAAATCACTCTATAATTATTAATTCCTTAAGCAAAATAAAATATCAAAATCATTCATTTATGTTTTTTTTATTCAACAAAATTTGTTGTGGAATTCGAAACAACCTTGTATTAATGTTTTGACGATACTACTATTGATAAAACCTTCTAAGCGAAGGGAGTAGGCAGAGGACTACATTGCAATACATATAGCGGACCATCAGCAAAAAGGGATTAATAACATAAAGGACGAATAATAAAGATAAAATTGACTTAATTTACTAAATAATAGGTTGTTTAACACTTCTTGCACTGACACATCCCATTTAGTCCATGAAAACAACTACATCACTTGGATCGAAGTCGATTTATGAAGATTGGTCTCGCTATTCGAAATCAACTAAGGTTTGTGAATGACACTATTCATGAATAACCTACTTTGAAGGATCTTCTTCTTTGAACCATAAACAATTATGTTGTGATAGCATGAATTCTCAATTCGATCTCAAAAAGCATATCATCTAGTATTATTTTATTTGATTCGACGAGAAGTATCTCGCTAGATTTGCAAAAACGCGCTTCATTCTTTTATTAAAATTTAGTAGGTAACATTACCTTATTTTTAATTACTCGTACATATTATTACTTTCATCGATCATTGTATAGAGTAAAAGTCTTAAAAAATAATAATAAACTAATACATATCATAATTCAATAAAAAGTTAAAAGGATGAAATTAAAAAAATAATAATAATTAAACAAGAACGTGGGTATGACTGGATAACAAAAAGTTACACGTTTGAAATAGAAAAAAAAAAAAAAAAAAAAAGAAAGAATAATAATGAAATATTTAAGTATGTGGTCACATTTTTACAACATTTTACATCAAAATTTCTCTATATTCTTATTCTTTTTTTTATGGATCCATATTCTTATTCTTGGGCTCCCTTGTCTCCAAACTTAACAAATACTAAAACTTAGAAAAGTAGGTCAAATAGAAGAAGAAAAAAAAAAAAAAAAAAAAAAAAACACCCAAAATCATATTAGTAAAGCCCCGTTTGATAACTATTTCGTTTTTTATTTTCTGTTTTTGTTTTTTATTTTTGAAAAACAGTTTCGTTTGATAACCAATTTTAGATTTTGTTTTTAAAATTATAAAAACATTTTTAAAATATTAAAAGAATTATAAAATCTAAAAAAAATAGCTTTTAAAAATAAAGTTTTGTTTTTGTTTTTAAAAAAGTATCAAAGAATCAAAAATAAATAGTAAGAAACTAAAAAAAGTCAAGTGAAATGTAAAATCTGAAAACAAAAAACAGTTATCAAACATGTTTTTTGGTTTTTAGTTTTTAAAAATAGAAAACTGAAATGAGTTATCAAACATATACTATTTTTATTTTTCAAAATAAAAAATCAAAAACAAAAAATAAAAAATTAGAAACAAAAAATGAAAAATAAAATGGTTATCAAACGGGCCCAAAAAAATTGATAAAGTTTGTGTCCATGTGTATTATTATTATCTGTGTTTCAATTTCAACTGTTTTTTGTGAGTCTATTTATTAGTCATCAAAATCTATGGAGTTTCTCTCTTGATTTTTATTTTAATTAGCTTATCCTATTTGCCTTTTTCTTGGTTTGTTTTGTTTGTTTTGTTTATTTAGTGTTCATATTGTCCTTTCCAATAATTAAGAGCCAAACTATACTTTGGCTCCAAATTCATGGATCAAACTTTTGATTCCTTTCAATGATTGAATACAAAAAGAAATTTCATTTTTTTCTTTATGATTTTCCAATAATTTCTTTTCTTCTTTAAATTCCTATAAATACATGATGACCTATGATTGTCCTAACTACTAATATATTTATTAATGTATTAACTGGAAGTTATTGCTGTAGTTTGTAGTTATATTTATTTAATATAAAACTTATTTGATAATAATTTCAAAAAATTGATAATAATTATTTTTTTAAAGAAGATTTGATAATGACTTTTGCTATTAGTTTTGTATTTTTGTTTTCAAACTATATGCTTGTTTGTTAATAAAGATTATGAGTTCCATGAATTTATTAATAAAGATTATGGTTTAGAATATTAAAAAAAATAAGTTTAAAGGTCTCTTTAAACTTATACATAATTAATTGTGAACAACACATAAACTCATGTAACAGTATGAAAAAAAGCAGTTTAAAATAAAATGTTCCAAACTTTTATTAATGTTGGTCACAAGATTTGCACCCCTTTTTATGCCTACTTGGATTTCAATTAAAAGAAAAAAGTGTTGTTCACATTATCGAACTATTATAATCATCATTCTTTTGTTGTTCTTAACTAAAACAAATAAGAAAATAAAATAAAATATGGTCTAAATTATTCGATATAAATATGTATTGATATTAAAATTTGTTGTGTATACCAATTTTATGACCCTCTATTAAAATTATAGCACATCTTTATTAAAAATTCTTTTATACCAAAATTATGAGTGATTGAATTCAATCGAACTCAATCAATAACGAGTGATTCAACTCAATCAGTTTGTTAAGTGATTGAGTTCAACTGATTGAGTTCAATCAATAAAACTAGCGATTGAAATCAATTACACTCAATCACTCCATTAATTTCAATTTTTTTGGTATATATGCAATTATTTCCTGTTTTGGGCTATAGATGCAATTTTTAGCCAATTTTTGTTATACATTCAAAATCTCCTAATTTTTATATATATGTTTTTCCATTTAAAAGAAAAAAAAAAAAAACCAAATTATATATATTTTAAATATCAAACCGATTAATCCAATACTGTTTTAAAATCATTTGGTTTGGTTCTTTGCAACTAATTTAAAATAGGGTGGCAAAGTTTGTATAAAGTAAAGCATGAAGAAAAAAAAGTCAAAATGGTTTTAAAAAGGTAGATATGAATGTATGATTGAATACAATAATTGAACCAGTTTCTGTTAACTTCCAACTCCCCAACTAAACCAGCACGCTCTTTCAATGCCCCCCCTCTCTCAATTCCACCCTTTATATACAAATCATTTTTCTCCCCTTTTTCCCTCATCTGTAGCACTTTTCACTTCCTCTCTTCAATTTCTCTCTCTAATGGCTCCCGCCGGTAAAACCGTCTGCGTAATGGACGCCTCCCGCGGCGTAGGCTCGGCGCTCGTGGCCGCGCTGCTGCACCGAGGCTACACCGTCCATGCCTCCGTCCAGAATCACGGTAATGATATCAAATCTAATAGAATTGTTGTATTGCGTCTAACAACTGTTGTTAGGATCTCACAAATGTCCCATATTAGAAAGTGGGAGAGTCCAACATCAATATAAAAGAGATATGGGTTACTCCCCTCATTGCCAATTGGTTTTAAGGTGGAACCCCATGTTCTCTCACAACTGTCTATGGACGGGGCCGGGAAATGACTTCCCAGTTTCAGTCACCAATGACAGGAAGTGAGAAATAGCAAGAATTTTTCTCATGGGAAAAATGAACATCTCTAATAAATCGGTTTTCGGTGTTTGAATTTGGATTTTGCAGAGGATTTGGAGTGTGTGAAAGGAAATGCGAACAAATTGAAGGTGTTCAGATCGGATCCGATGGATTATCACAGCGTTATGATCGCTCTTAAAGGATGCTCTGCTTTGTTCTATTCATTTCAACCTCCTCCTGATCATTCCACCTATGATGTATATTGCTTTCTCTCTTTTTTTTTTCTTTTTTTTTTTTTAATTTTTAAAATTTTAATTTCTACAATGACTAGAGGTAGTAAGATCAAAATTTATGACTTCTCCGATTTGTATTTAAAATTTTAGTTTATTTTTGTTGATCATTTAATTGGAACAATAAATCTGTTTTCAGAATTTTCTGACACTTCTTTTTAGTTTCAAACATTTTTTTTTTCAAATACTTGTTTAAAATTACTAAATTTTACTTCGTGATGTTTAAAATTATACGTGTTTTTATTATTTAAAATAAATTTAATGTACGATATTTATATTTTTAAACGGATTTTACGATGTGAAAATTGATTTTAATGATTTTATATATTTTATTTAATAATTTCAAAATCATTTTTATGTTATATATTCATTGAGTAAATGAATAATAAAGTGATTAGAAAAATGAAAAATAAAGTACATTTGGTGCCTTAACATGAATCTAATAATAAGAACTGTCATAAAAAAAACTAATAATAACTTTTAAGTTATATTTTATTACATACTAAAAATAATTTTCCTCCTGTTGTTCCTTCAAGACTATTTGTTTGGCATATTTAGGTAGAATTTAGTATTAGGGCTTATTAATTCTTTCTTGAAAACCTATCCAAACCAGTTTTTACTTTTAAAAATAACTCTCATTTTTAACTATTTATTTTTAATTAGTCATCAATAACTACTAAATCATTTTTAATCAATCATTTAAAATCAATCAAAATTACTCATTTTTAATTACTAATAATAACTACTCATTTTAAATCTACATCTAAACAAGATTTTAACACTAACTCCTCTACACAAAAACTATTTCAAAACGAGTTTTTGATTATAACTTTTAATTCTTAACTGCTCAATATAACTTTTAAAACTAAAATTAAGTACCTTTTATTCTTATTCCGATAAAATTAAATTTTATGACAGTTATTTTTGTTGTGATATTCGTTTAATAAAATTAAAATGGTGTATTTAAAAAAAATGAAATTGCAATGGTAGAAATTTGAATGCAAATGCGTGTGTTTGGGTGGCAGGAATTAATGGTAGAAGTTGAAGTAAGGGCAGCTCATAATGTTCTGGAAGCATGTGCCCAAACAGACACCATCGAAAAAGTTATTTTTACCTCCTCTGTTACCGCGGTAATTTGGCGCGACGGCCTCAAAACGATGTCGTCCGACGTCGACGAACGCCACTGGAGCGACGTCAACCTCTGCAAGAAGTTCAAAGTAATTTTTATTTCACCCTCGGTTCAATTTTACCCATTTTACCCCTGTTTTTTTAACCCTGGTGGGTTTCTATCAGCTGTGGCACGCTCTATCGAAGACCTTGGCGGAGAAAACCGCGTGGGCCCTGGCGATGGATCGTGGGGTCAGTATGGTGTCGATAAATGGAGGGCTGGTGATGGGCCACGATATGACGATCAATAACCCGTATTTGAAAGGAGCGGCTGAGATGTACGAAGATGGGCTGCTGGTGACCGTTGATCTTAAGTTCATTGTTGATGCTCACATCTGCGTGTTTGAAGATGTCTCATCGTACGGTCGATATTTGTGCTTCAATAATATCATTAATTGCCATGAAGAAGCTCTAAGATTAGCTCACATGCTATTGCCGCCCTCTTCTGAATCTCCTTCACCTCCAAGGTTCGTCTTTTTTTTTTTTTTTTTCTTTTTTCATTTAGTTTAGTCATTATTTTTTAGTATAAATCTAGGAGAGTAAGACCAACAAACCTTACCTAAAATCGACACCCTTCAAATAATATCAGATTTAATGTTTAAAATTAAATTTGTAGTACTAAACTTAATTATTTATAAAACAATAAAATTAATAGGTTATTAATCCTTTTAAATTATATAGTATAATAAATATTTTGATTTGATTTATAATTATGATTTTTGTAACGTGCACAATAGTAACCAACAGGGGTTGAGATGTTTGGAGCAATTTCACTAAACTATAAGTATTAAATTAACATTTTCTTTTTAATATAGAACCATTTTGACTATTAGAGTACAAATTAATTATTAGATCGATGGTTATTATAGGTTAAAGCCAAGTTATAGAAATTATACCCTTAAATATTAGTCAATTATAATTCGTAGAAATATTTCTATTTCTTCGATGTCTCTTATATTCGAGCTACGGACGTGAAAATCAAGAAAATTGACCAATTCAATCTTAATAATTGAGAGCATAGCCAACCAATTTGAAAATTCCATGATTATCTCTAAAATTCCATGATTGTCTCTAAGTCTAATAAATTTAGATAGACTTACAATTTAATGTAAGATTCATGAGTGAATGGCTGAGATCAGTATTGTCAAGCAACTTGAAAATTCAATTAATTATAATAATATTGTAGATGGAAATTGCAGTTTTGTCCTTTACGATGCAGCTAAATATTAATATCCTTTTCATTTTTTCCAACATTTAATTATTTATTAACCTTTTTTAAATTATTATTATTATTATTGATGCAGTTTGGAGGACTCTGTTGTATACCAACAAGGGATAAGCAACAAGAAACTTAACAAATTGATGGTTGGTTTTGAAAGTGGGGATTCATGTTGACCACAAGAACCTGCCCAACAAAATTAGTTGGAGAAGAATTTAGGTGCACTTTGGATAGCACCCTTATCATGATATCATTCATGTACCATCTTTGGTATCACACATCTCATCTATCTTTTATTACTTTATATTTATTAAAAAAAATATATATATGTGACTATGAATGAGTGATATCATGATGGAGATGTTACTTGAAGTGCACCCAAATTCTCTTCAATTAGTTATATCATATAATACTTTGTGCATTATAATTAGGGTTTTTTATTTTATTTTTTTGTCCCATTATAATGTAAATGGGGTATTTTATTTACCTTTTATTGTCTTTGGAAATGTAATTTAAGGACCAATAGTTTTGTTTAAAGTATTAGCTTTAAACAAAACTGAAACCTAACCATTCTTAAGTTATTGAATCATTGATAATATCGAAATTAAAGGTTAGGAAGCAAATCTTCCATTTTACACGTGTCCATCTCAGGGTTATAATGAATATTGAATAATTGTCCTCTTTGCAAAGTTCATAAATAATGAAAACTATACCGGATTTTTCCTTTAAAAGAAGACATTAATGGATTATTATTATTTTATTTATTTTTAAATAATTGAGAGGCTGGATTTGAATGGAGAACTTCTAAGATATTGAGTGTGCACGTTTAACTATTATTGTTATTGGTATTAATCAATTATTATTGAATAAGCGTGGTTACAATTACAAATATTGGTCAACTCTTGATAAACTTTTATAAATTTATGGCATTTTATCAATTTAAGATAATGAATATGTACCTAATGTCATTAAACTATTGTTGTCGTTGATACTAATCGGTTATTATTGAATCAGCATGGTTACAATCACGGATTAATGATAAATGGGGTCCTTTTTTATTTTATTTTTTTTTTAAAAAAGGGCCCATTTTCAACTTATTTCTCAAAAGTTTATCAAGGGTTGACTAATAATTTAATAATATTAATTGAATATTCTATAAAAAAAAAATGACCCAGAAATAAGTTGAAGATGGGCCATTTTTAAAAATAAAGTTAAAAAAAAGGACCCACAATCACAGAATACTAGTCAATCCTTGGTAAACTTTAATAAATTTATGCATTTCATCAACTATGACAAATATATATAAACAATAACTCAAAATATATATAATAAACAAAATATTAATTTTAGAAAATTTCTTTAACATATTCTAAACAATGTCTAATAATATTTAAATATTAAATATAACCAATCATACTGATATCATGATATTTAAATACTGAATAGAAGTAATTATATTCCAAACAAACTAAAAATATATAATGATCATTTTACCAAGATGTGAATGAGTTTTCCTTCCTTTTTTTTTTGGAGTAAAAATTAATATTTGTGTAGATTTAGTTAATAAAATAGACTAACGCTTAACCAATTAAACGACTAACTGGTTTTTTAAAAAACATATAATAAATAAATGTGTAACTAAAAGTAAACCTACATTTGAAGTGTTAAACTAATTATTGAGTGTGGTGAGTCCAACTAGCAACAATCGGAACACCAATCAAAATAAACTATGAGAAAATTACCAACTCATCTCCCTGGAGTGAATGTGGAGATTTGATAAAATAATATCAAGATAATAATAGTTCATCACAAACGAATATCATAAGAGTTGAATGTCAAAAAAAATTGTAATAAATTATTTTTTAAGTAAATAACCATTATAAACTGAACTCATGCATTTCAAACTCTCTTTAACCATTAAACCACTATAAGATAGTTTAATACAATAGATTATATATATATGTTTTTTTTTTTTTGAAAAATACAATGATTATACTTAAATCAAAGTATCTTACATCTCTTGTTGAAAGATTTAAATTAATTAATTTTGAAGTCATGTCTAACACAAGCTATTACCATCGAAAATGGTAAGTGACGTAATGATTTCATTATTTAGTGATAATCTAGTTTAACATCAAAATCATGAATTTATGGTATTTGACTCTCATTTAATTCAGAACAATAATAATATTTTATGTTGGGTTTGTTATTAACAGAGTTTTGTATGAGTATTTGATCTTTAAATTTAGATTGGACTCAAGTCAGTATTTGATTCATAAATTTGAATATGAATCAATCATATAATTTTAAATATAATCAATCCAAAATTATATTTTAAATATGACACCATGCATATGGAAGAGTTTTTGTAACATTATTTTTTAAAATATTATTTTATAAATGATGCGAAATACCTTTTTATGGCGAGCTCCCGTCAACGAGTCAACGGAGGGTGAATTTGATAAATTAGATTTGAAATAAATATGCAAATCCCTTAAACCCTAGCCTCTTCGTCTTGGCCTTCTGCACCAAAACCCCGTCTTCTCTCCTCTTGCTCTGTCCTTCAATGGCGACTCTTCCCTTCAAGAAGAATTACCGTTGCGCTCCATTCCTTCAACGGTTCTACGAAGGCGGGGCTTTCGTTGTGTCGTCCGACGCTTCTTTCATCGCCTGTGCTTGTGGCGACTCCATCAAGATCGTCGATTCGGACAATGGAGCCATTCGGTCCACTGTCGAAGGCGGGGAGTCTGAGGTTTTCACCGCTCTCGCACTCAGTCCCAATGATAAGTTGCTATTCTCAGCGGGCCACAGCAGGCAGATTAGAGTCTGGGATCTCTCGACTTTGAAGTGTATTCGCTCTTGGAAGGTATTAAGAGATTGCAGTTCATCATTTAGTGTTTTTGTTTGATTGTTGTGGAATCGAGTGAGTTCAATTCTTCGTCGGTCTAAGTCTGGAAGGGGTGGCACTGTGGTCGAACGCTTGAGGTGTGCTCCCATTAATTTGTAGATAAGTACTGTATTGTGTATTCCTTCGAGGTTTAGGGATGGCACCCGATTATAGTGAAGGGAAGCTCCGATTTACGGGTTTCTCCGGAATTGTTATCCAGCTTAAGTAACGAGTGCTCAATTAGTTTAGTTTTCAATAATTAGGAAGATGGTAACTCTGGAATTGTAATTCTTAAGTGCTTTTGTTTTGGCGATTAATGTTGGACTTATGGGAATATTTGTCTGATTTATGGGTTGAAGATATTTTTGTTTTGGTGAAGAGAGAAACGACATTAGAAATCTGGCGTTTTTTAACCTGCGTTTGTTTTGTTATATAGTTTATGAATGTTTTGAGCGTTGTACTGAATGCTTTTTCACTTGTTAGTAGCCCAGTGAACTGATACTTTTTGTTTCCTTGTTTTGTCTTTTTTGACTTTGATTTAGGGGCATGATGGTCCTGTCATGGGTATGGCTTGCCATTTATCCGGGGGATTGTTAGCAACGGCAGGTGCTGACAGGAAAGTTCTTGTTTGGGATGTTGATGGTGGCTTTTGTACACATTACTTCACCGGTCACAAAGGGGTTGTTTCTAACATTTTGTTTCATCCTGATCCTAAGAAACAATTGGTAAGTGTTGGAATCAGAGCGCTTTTAGTTTTATATACACCTTCTGTAATTTGATGCTATATATTGATTGGATTTGGATGGTGGAGAATATAAAACGAAACATTATAATACCTCATACTTCAGTACTTCGAACCATAATTGAGCATTTCCATGGGATAAAGTTCAAATAGCCTTATCGATTTTCTCCACTTTTTGTTCCATTCTGGGTATGATACTAAATGTTATATACCCAATTTCAAAATTAATTAAATGAAATGAATGAAATTGGAAATTAAAGGAGAACTTGAAAGCTCTATCTCAACCCACAAATCATCCCAAAACCAAATTCTATCACCCTTGCCCATAACAATTTTGTACTTCTCAGCTGTATAATTGGACTTTTAGTATGAATTTTCAAGGCTCATTCAAATGTCTTTTTGAGACCGGAATCTAATACCTTTTTCTCGACAGAGTATTTACTCGCAATAATCTCTTTCAGCTTTAGCTTTTATTCTTTTGGTTGCTATTTTCTTTCCTTATGTAGGACTTAGCAGTCTATGAAGTGTCGAGTTCTCTAATTTTATAGTTTAATGATTGAATGTTGTCTGTTTCATTTTTGTCTAATTCATAAATTCATAAATTTCTTTCATCTTTGAGAATGCCATAAAAATCTATATGTAGTGCCACTTTATGTGTACTGTCCTAAAATGTTGGAGTTCAGATTATCTAGAAATAACATGATCAAGAAAATGCCCTTTTTCTTCAATTTCTTCTTGGTTGTACCTTTTGCAATTTCTGAGGCGGACCCTTTGTATTTTTAGCTTTTCTCTGGAAGTGAGGATGGGAACGTTCGAGTGTGGGATCTTATGTCTAAAAAGGGCATTGCTACACTTGGTCATGAGTCAGCTGTGACTTCATTGGCTATATCTGAAGATGGTTGGACCTTACTAAGTGCTGGAAGAGATAAGGCAAGGCTTAATTTCTTCTCTCTCTCTTTCTTTTTTTTCTATTTTTTATAATTATTATTTACACAGTTTAGGTTCCCACTTCAATTCCCAATCAACAATGACTTCCCAAAAAGTACTATTTACCGTGCAGATTAGCCACATATATGTCTATATGGTTGCATTTTTATTGTTTTTTTATTGATTTGCAACTTGCACCGAATAATTCTAATGTTGCAACGAATGCAGAGTAAATCGATTGTCTTAAAATACTTCTACAATTTCTAAGAGTAAGGGCTACTGTGGCCGATAGTTGGACCAGTGCTCAAAAGGATTGGGACCTTGGCTTCCCAAGAGGCATTTTAGATAGAGAAATTGATAGTAGGCTCATTTTTGTGTTCTTGATTGACTCGGGTAGGTTGGGGGATAGGGTTGACAAATCCTATTGGTCTCTCGAAAAATCTGGGATTTTCTCTACATTTAGCTTTGGGGAAGTTAACAGAAACTAGCCACAAACTAGACTGAACTTTAGCTGTAGGGAAGGGGTTGATATCAAGTATTTCGAATCTTCTTAGTGCAGATTCTATTTATTTTGTGGGTTCTTTGAAGGAAACAAAAATGCTTTACAATTGATTGTTTAAAAATCTTTGATTCTTGGAAGTACACTTGGATATTGGTAGTAGAATTTGGAGGATGTGAATAGGAGTTTTTGGTGGGTAGTCCATGTCCATTTTTCTATGTAGTTATAACTTTTATAAAATCAACGAAATATGTAATCATAACTTATATAAAATCAACTTTTTATTGATGAGTGGGGACATCATCAAATTGGCTTACTGTGGACTGCGAATTCCTTGAATTAAGCTGACAAACAATATCATCATGATTTCAGGTTGTGAATGTGTGGAACCTGCATAATTATACATGCAAGAAGACTGTATTAACATACGAAGTACTCGAAGCTGTTCTTGTAATTCATTCTGGATCAGATTTTGCTTCATGTGTTGGTTCTTTCAGTAAAAAGAATGAGGAAACTACCGTGTCCCCTGAAATTTATTTTATCACAGTTGGAGAAAGAGGGGTTGTTCGTTTATGGAGTTCTGAGAGGTATATTTTCAAGTTTTAAATAATTGCTCTTCCATGCATGGGCTTTTTTGTTATTTTATTTTACCATAGGTAGGAAGAGATGCCTGACCATAAATTTTTTTGCCAAAGAAACAATTTCATTATAGATATGAAATTACAAGGGAGAAGAAGCCCCTAAAATGTTACAAAAGAGATCTCCAACTGTTTAGAAGGGTATCATAGCTATAATTATGAACCAGGGGGGACTGTTTAATCCATGTTACAACCAAGCTAGTGTTGCTGTCCATAAAATTATGTAAGGAGGAAGATTTATCGTGAAAAATACTCCTATTATTTTCCTTTCACACCTGCCAACAAAAATCCCTGATGAAGTTTTCCCAAAGGAGTTTCTTGAATTTCTTGAAAGGGCGACCAGTGAGAACTAACTGGAGCATAGCAGGAGGGCTGTGGGGTGATGGGAAGCTCCACTGGAGAACAGTTCGGATGTGGTCCCAAAAGGCTGTCCCAAAAGCCTGACCATAAATGTTAGCAGAAAGGATTATATTTAGTTGTGTGTAAACAAATGTTTACCCATTCTGTATGTGGTTTACAGTCATTTGTACTATGGGTTGCACATGGGTGTTCATTGGTTGGCCGGTGTCGGTTTTCGGTAAAAATTGACACCGAACTGACCCTATCGGTTAGATTGAAAATGACACCGAGCCGTCCGGTCGGTTAAGTCGGTCGGTTAGGTCCGTTAAGTCGGTTAATTCATTTAATTTTGTTTTTCCTTTTTAATTAAAAAAACATACTCATCATTTAATTTTTAAATAAAATTTTAAGAATTAATTTTAAAATTTTGAATATCTTAAACAATTTTTGAAAACACATTTAAATTTAAGTTGATTTTATAGCAATTTTAAAATAAATCTAATTAATTATATGAAAAATATTAATATTTTTATAAAGTCGGTTAACCGAACTGACCAACATAACCGATAAATTTTTGATTAAATTTTTTATCTAACAGACACCGATCGACCCTTACTTGAAAACTGACCGCCCGCCCTCAAATTGGTCGGTCGAATCGGTTTTCGGGGAATTGATGAACACCTCTAGGTTGCAGTCACATGTCAACCCATAGTATGCATGCATATGAGTAGCAATTTCTTTTGACACTTTTCCCCTGTATTATGAATGTTTTTACATCGAAAACTACATTTGCAGTGCAGTTTGCTTGTATGAGGAAAAGTCAGATGTTTCTATCAAGACGGATGAACAAAATAGGGGTTTCACTGCTGCTGTTTTGTTGCCTTCAGAGCGAGGATTGCTTTGTGTGACTGCTGATCAGCAGTTTATTTTTTACTCTCCAGTGAAAACCTTAAAAGAGAAATTGAGTTTGACCATAAGCAGAAGGCTGATCGGTTATAACGAAGAGATTGTGGACATGAAGTTCTTAGGCGATGATGAACAATTCCTTGCAGTTGCAACCAATGTTGAACATGTAAATTGATCTTCATTTTAATCATAATTTTTTGTTTGCTTCTATATTTATCCCTGAGATTCTAAAATTTTAATATGTTATGGTCTTATGGAGTTGCTCGACTTAGCAAGAGGCACCCAATTTCCATATGAAAGTTCGTGGGATACTAGGTGTCATCTTTAACAGGTGCTCCACCTGATGGATATTTCCATTTCTGTTGGATGGCCTACTGTTTCTATATCCATTACATTTAGATGATGATGGACTACTTGTTCTCTTTGTTCAAATTGATATCTGTGTTGACATCTTGATCATTAAATATATCTAATTTGGATGTCTACAGATAAGAGTTTATGATGTTGCTTCCATGTCATGCTCGTACATATTGGCTGGTCATACAGATATAGTCCTTTGTCTTGACTCCTGTGTATCAGGCTCTGGAAGCACGCTTATTGTAACTGGAAGTAAAGACAACAATGTAAGTTGTCCATTCCCTCTCTCCTGTTTCGACAAAGTTGCTTTTTTTTTTTTCCTTTTCTTGTAAGTTTTTCTTTATTCTTACTTTTTTTAATAATTATATAGTTTTCTTATGGTCATTCCTCTTTATTCCTGATGCGATTATTGGTCCTGATCCTGAATATATCCTACTATATGTGTACAATATATAATTTTTATGATAACTATATGAGTACAATGTGACACATTATATTAGTTGGTCAAACATTTTTATGGTGAGTTAAATTAATAAAATGTGTTTCTTCCTATAAGGAAAATGTGTACCTTATATGTTTCCTTTATAGGTTAGGTTGTGGGAAGCAGAAAGCAAAGCATGCATTGGTGTTGGTGTAGGTCACATGGGATCAGTTGGAGCAGTTGCATTTTCAAAGAAGCGTCGGGACTTCTTTGTTAGTGGCAGTAGGTAGGTGTGTTTTATTGCATGTCTGATTCTTTCCATTTACAATTGTGTTCTGTATATGGAGGCATGTATTAGCAACTTTTAATTAATGATAATGAAAAAAAATCACTTGGTGAGAGGTTTCTATAACTAATGGCACGGTGATCAACTCATTGGTTCACGATATCCATCTAATTTTTAGTGCCAAGTGTGGCTCCATTGGCTATACTCATTATACAACCTATAGAATAAATTATGTTCCAGTAAGGTCATCCTAGGTAACTGATTTGCATACTGACATTTTCATATTTAGTACCTTTATTCTTGATGAAAAAAACAACTGAGATACAAATGTATGCATAAAAGTGATCTCATATCTATTTTTTGATAATCGAGAATCGGAGCTTTCCCCCACTACATATATTCCACTCCCAAGGTTTGGACCCAGAAATATTGATCACATTTCTTACATTTACCGTTTGCTTATTTTGTTCCATGTTTACTGAATTTTGTCATCAATGTTTTGGCTATGTTCATGTAGTGCTGCATAAAACACATGTACCCATTGTTTTATTGTATAAATGTTTTTTGGATACTTGCTGACAAATTAATTTATTTCATTGTCTTGTTTAGTGATCGTACTCTTAAGGTGTGGAGTTTCGATGATCTTTCAGAGGATGCAAAAAAACCTATTAATTTTAAAGCTAAAGCCATTGTAGCTGCCCACGACAAGGATATCAATTCCATTGCAGTTGCACCAAATGACAGTTTAGTTTGTAGTGGTTCTCAGGTTAGTAATTTGTAATTAAGATTTCAGCTCACTTCTAAGTGACTACTTGCTACCGGAAGGTTTATTATGCGATCCTTGCTTCTATCATATATATTGACTATGTTTAATTTTGTTGCACTAACTACTAGGATTTGATTCTAATTGTAACTGCTTTATCTTGAGCACCTGCACCATCAATCTACTTCTTTACAATTCGATCAAAGCTCTATTGCAAGTTAAAATAGAGTTGATTTTTTTGACAATAAGAGTTGATTTTTTAAATACATATTCTTGATTTTAAATTTGCATGTAACGTAACAATCTTTGTTTTTTTTTCCTGTGGGAAGAGAGGGAGTTCAAAGAATTTTCGTAGTTCTATGATCCGAAAATGAACTTTTTACTTGGTCTTCAATTATTGTTGCAACCTGAGTATAGCTGAACTGGTTATGGAACAATGGGACCAAAATATTAGATATTTAGAACCCACCCCTACATGTTAACTCTTAAGGAAAGAAGATTCCTATGTTGCATCTGTAACCTTTTTTGTAATTATAGCTTCGCTTTGCTAATTGCTCGGTGGAAGTGCTTTTTGTAACTTGTTTCGATGGTAACGTTCCTATTTTTCATCTCATCAATGAAAGTATTTCTTCCTAAAGAAAAGCTATTTTTTTTATATCTTCATAATCTACTAAGTTGATTTCACAATCGTCTCAAGGGATTTTGAAAAAGCTTTCATTTTGGTGGACAATTAATTGTGGACAATTGATAATTTAATATATTCTCATGTAACTGTGTCAAGGCAGCTCATGTTCTATATATCATCTTATCACTTTCTGTTGGAAAACTCTGACCTTGTTCATTGCAACTTTGGATTCTTCATTGTTAGGACCGGACGGCTTGTGTTTGGAGACTTCCTGATTTGGTATCTGTAGTTGTGCTTAGAGGACATAAAAGGGGGATTTGGTCTGTAGAGTTTTCTCCAGTTGATCAATGTGTGGTCACTGCTTCTGGCGATAAAACTATTAAGATATGGGCAATATCAGATGGTTCTTGCTTGAAAACATTTGAAGGTCATATGTCAAGTGTGTTGAGGGCCTCTTTTCTTACTCGTGGCACCCAACTTGTATCATGCGGTACTGATTCTCACCACTATTGTGTTTGGCAGTTATCACAAGTATACTAACTGCTAGGTATTATGATGTAACCAAGTAATTATCTTTTCAGGTGCCGATGGAACAGTGATGCTATGGACAGTAAAAACAGAGGAGCGGATTGCTAGCTATGATCAGCATGAAGACAAGGCGAGTAACTGACTCTGTTACGAATATTTATTATTGGGATCACTAATGCTTTTTGGTGCCTGTCCCAAGCATCCTGAGTGAGGCGATCGATTGTGCAATTACACTTTGGACTGGAGCCAATTTTTTTTCTTAGCCTAGCTCGAGTCTCTTGATGGAAGTTTTCAGACTAGAAACAAGATGTCTCATTAACTCGTTTGGAGACGGTTCTCTTTTTGTTGTTGAATCTTTGTCTTACATTGCAGAGTTCAGAAAGGCTGGATTCCTTGACAGTCCTTTATCTTTCTGTTTCCGCTAATGAATTAAATTAATGCAGTTTTAATGTAATTATCACTTATCTGAAGAAAGTTTCGATACTGTATGTAATTGGCGACATTTTTGTATGCAGGTATGGGCATTAGCTGTGGGTAAAAAGACAGAAATGCTCGCCACAGGTGGTAGCGATGCTGCTGTCAATCTCTGGTATGATTCTACGGCACTTGATAAAGAGGACGCTTTGCGGAAAGAGGTTGGATGGATATCTCATTATTTTTCAAGTTCTGTATATTGGTTTAGGATATATAATGGATGCTAAACTCTTAAAATTAAAGATTTAGGATGGTTTAATCTAGGACAAATGAAACTTCTTTTTGTATATTTTTGTTGCTCTGTAGATCGTTTATTTTTAATCTAATTCTAGACAACCTTCTAAATGGAAATATTAATTTCATGGTTTTCCATCTCTCATCTATTTGTAATGATTGAATTTGATGCGGCAGGGTCTACTAACATTTATGGTAGGCACATTCTTATTAATTCTACACTAGTTTGTGTGCGGCAGGGTCTACTAACATAACTAAAATGAGAAGTTTTAATTTACTATTAGGGGTTTTTTTCTTCCATACAAACTTACCGTCCAACTTGCACAAATGGTTTTTAGATGTATTATGCATTTAATATGTAGATAATGAACTAGAAACTGGAAGAATAATAAGTGTCCATTGTTCAATGCATTGAACTATTGAGAGGTAAGTAATGGACTTACATATTTAACTAACAGTTTGGAGAATCTCAAGTTTCTTATCTTGAGCTTTATTTATGTATAAGATTAGCTGACTTGTTCTCCATGATCGATGCAGGAAGAAGGTGTTTTGAAAGGCCAGGAACTGGAAAATGCTGTCTCTGATGCTGACTACACCAAAGCAATTCAAATTGCCTTTGAACTTCGTAGGCCACATAGGCTATATGAATTATTTTCTGAACTTTTCAGGTTAGCAATATTGTACATTTCGTTTTGTGTGTTCACATCGGTGTATGCTTAAGATTCATTCTCTCTGCAGCAAGAACGACTACGATAATCATGTTCAGAAGTCCCTTGGTGCACTTGGAAAGGAGGAGTTTCGTCTATTATTTGAATATCTTAGAGAATGGAATACGAAGCCTAAACTTTGCCACGTTGCACAATTTGTGCTTTTTGAAGCTTTCAGCATCCTTCCTCCAACAGAGATCACTGAGGTGTGTTTTTTGTTTTTCAGTTGACATGGAAGAAATCTAGGATATTTTTGGGCCAAATCAAACGTATGAATAATCATATTTATGAAAAAACGAAAGAAGTTCAGTAAATAAACACGATTCTTAAAAACAAACCAGTAATCAAAATGTTAACAATCGGGCATATAATGGAATGCAATCATAGTTCAGTTAGTAAGAATTATGTGTATCATTAGTATGTTCATCCAGTGTGTTTTATACCAGTCCATTAGTAAGATTTAATGTTTGGAACTGAGTTTATAAAAGAATCCAATCATAGTTATTGACAAATTTATGGTCATGGAAATGTCCTCCAGTGTGTTTTATACCAGTTCATTATCTTTGACCTGTTCCTCTATCCATTCGAGCTTGGACACGTAATGAACCAAGAAGTTTTTCCACAAACACAACTTTTTTTTTGTCAATAGTCTATACTCTATATCGACTGAGCTATGATATGCACACTCCTTGGCAAATCCAGCAGGGAGTAGAACTTGGTTTTAAATTTTAGTTACATATTATTTTTCCCTTTTATGTATTTGTTATCTTTGACTGTTGGTGCTTTAAAGGAACATTGAATGGATTGGCCATCTATCATTTAAGTTATTGTAGTTGTTACCCTCTTATTTTTAATGTGTCCAGAATACTTATATCTATTGCTTTATCAGATCAAAGGTATTGGAGAACTTCTGGAAGGTCTAATTCCATATTCCCAAAGGCATTTTAGCAGGATAGATAGGCTTGTAAGAAGCTCATTTTTGTTGGACTACACACTCACTGGAATGTCAGTGATTCAACCCGAGACTGATGCTGATGCCAAAGTTTCTAATAACGAGCCCCCAGTTGACATTAATACGTGGACCGAAACAGCAGATATAACACCATCGAACGAACATACGGATGAGCAGAACCAGACGCATAATGAGCCTGAAGATAAGGCTCTCTCCAAGAAACGAAAATCTAACAAATCTAAAAGTAGCTCAAAAAAGAAAACCAAGGGTGTGGCTTACACTGAAGTTTCAGCTATACCGATAACATCGTAAAACAAGTCGGATGGTTAATTCATCGTCCGTCCTCAATCAAGAGATGTTTACTCAGCTTCTTCATGCATTAATAGCAGGTGTTCGAAAAGCTGAATCTGTATCAAAGAAATGAGTTGTCGACAAAGGGCATCGTCGTGTTTACCCTAGTCTGTACTTCACCAGGGTTGTCCTATGATATCGGCTTCAGTTTTGGTAGCAAAGTCTTACTTTTATTTAGTCTTAAGCTTATGAATGATTAAACTCTAGTTATTTATGAGTTATTTAGTTACTGTTCATTCATTTTTGATAGTGTGAAATCTTATGTTCCAATTCAAGAAACTGTTATATATAGAATAGTGTGAAGAAGTGAGTCTAAGTAGTTGATTGGTTACAATTTGAGTGGACAATTTCCGGAAAAAGTTGCATTAAATTATCAAATTTCAATTTATTTTATACAATCAGTTAATCCACATTGTTAATAAAATACAAAAATATTATATCATTTAAAATATGTATAGCTAATTCTATGTACTTAATTTGCAAACATGAACATTGGAAATAAATCGTTCAAGAGTAGGTCTAATTTAGTCCTAGAAAACTATATTTTCAATTTAGGGTGGTTACTTGTTTAAAATTATATTTTCAATTTAGGGTAGTTACTTTGTTTAAATTATCAAATTATATATATATATATATATATATTTATATTAAATGCATGTGGAGAATTATTTAAGAAGACTTTATCAAACCATGTATATTAATTAAATTTATAGAATAATTTATAATTAAACCTAGTTTATTTTACAATAATTAAACCTAGTTTTGTAAAGACTAAAATCACCATTATTTTTCGAAACAAATCATGTATGAAATCAAAATTAAGTAAATAGATTTATAAGAATACTTTGAATTATCAAATCAACATCATACCCATATTTATATTTAAACATAATTTGGTGGTATTCTTTCGGGCCCTCAAATAAAGCTACATTGTATATTTATTTCTTAGTGTTTTCTCTTTTCTTCAAAGTATTGTTTTTTCTCTTCTTCTTTGTGTGGTGTGTACATATGAAAGGTAGTTATTTGAGAAAAACATATTGAATAATTGTGCAATTAATTTCTTGTTATTCTTATTTTTAATCCAAAGCATTAGGTAAAAAGAAAAAGTATTAAATAAATAAATAAAAGAGAAAGCAATTGCTGATTAATTAAAAGCCATTAATTGCTGGCATCCATTTTAATTATCTCCGAGGACATATATTTTTATATTTTTTAGTAAACCTCCGAGAATATTTACTTTAACTTTTTTTTAATAAAATATTAACTTTAACTTTTATTTATGTTGGAGCGTAAAATATTGTAGGTGTGTTAAGAGATTACATAAAAATATAACAAAAATAGCTGTATTGGGAAACAAATATAATTTAGAATGGAGACAAGCATATACTTACCATAAAGTAGAACACATGATAATAAGCTATTATTAATAAAAAAAAAAAAGATAATAAGTTATTATTATTCCTAAAGTCTATTAACGCGTTGTTTAATTGCTTTTCAAAAAAGAAAAAGAAAAATGCGTGGTTTAATTTAAAATTATATATATACTTCTTTTTAGTGTATAATATTATAAAATAATTATGCATGAGATTTTAATCTTCTATTTATGTATATGTATATGCATGTGTATATGTATATCTGTATGTTATGGACAGTTATAGATATAATTGCCATGTCAAAAAAGAAAAAATATAATTGCAAGTTCACACTTATTATTATTATTCTCGAAGTTTAAAGACTTAATAAATACAAAGTAAAGAAAAATCTTTTTTTTTTAGTATAAATTAAGAGAAAAAAAGACAAATATCGATTCTTGAGATCAAACATGTAATGTTAGTGTTGAAATGGTTTACAATCAAACAATGAAATCATTACGTGTGTAAAAAAAAACTTAATAAATAAATACAAAACATGTTTTTAAAAAACAAAATACAAAATATTACATGGTAAACTTGTAATTTAACGAAATATTATAAGGTGTGAAAAAAAAGGAAAATAGGAAGAATAGTATATTAACCAAAAAGCAAAACTCGGTTAAAATAGGAATTTTATTATTATTATTATTATATATATATATATATTTAAGCCTGTTCACAAAGGAATCTCTTATGCCAAATCGGGGAAAATAATTATTGCAACATCTTAAAATGGAAAAAGGAAAATAGAGTTGAATTTTTAGTTTGCTTCTTCAATGACATGTAGTCGTCCAAATGTCTTCAACAAATTAAATTATCAAACCCCCCATTCCTTTACAGCTAGAGACCACCAAAACGCATATGAAAAATAACTGTCTTATTTCTAAATTAAAACACTCCCTACATAGAATAAATTGAAAATTGAACAACCCAAACAAACTGACTTGATAATTAAAAGGTTATAGATCAATTTTAATCGCTCTAACTTTTTCTAAAAAATGGAAATTAATTGCTTCAATAACTTTGAGTGATGACATTATTTAGTTATTTAGGGCCCGTTTGGTAACACTCCCGTTTCCTGTTTCTTGTTTCTATGTTCTTGTTTCTTGTTTCTTGTTTCTTGATTTTTTAGAATAAGAAACAGGAATGTGTTTGATAACTGTTTCTGTTTCTTGTTTCTTAAAAAAAACAAGAAACAGAAACAAACTTGTTTGGTAACCATTTCTTGTTTCTAGTTTCTTTTTTTTTTTTTTTTTTTATATATTTTTTTAATCTTTTAAAAATGTAGCATGACTTTAAAAATTATATATATACATGTTATTAAAAGTGCATTTTATAGTATAATTAAGTTTTTAGAAGAAAAAAAAAACAAATGAATCTTAATGTAAAAATAAAAGTAGTGTTTATCTTTGGAGTTAATTCATTTCAACTCTACGATTAATATGAGAGTCGTTGTGCCCTTTGTAATAAATATGTATATTACGGTGTTTTTAAATCAAATTATAAGAATATCTTAAAAACAAATCAAATGAATCTTTAACAACAATTTTTAAAACCATGCTACATTTTGTAATCAATATCCATATTACAAAAGCTTAAAATCAAATTATAAATAAAT
>JBBMEF010000003.1:2724650-2741791 GCA_037832685.1 Sicyos baderoa
ACTCATTTATAAGAGATATGGAATACTCCCCTCATTGCCAATTGGTTTTGAGGTGGAACTCCATATTCTCTAATACTATTTTTTTTTTGTTTTTAAATTTTGATTTGGTTTCTACAAATATGGGTCAAAGGCAGATATCTAAGTAAGAAAAAAGATATGGTAAGATATTAATATATTATTGGCTTAAATTTCAAAAACCAAAAACAATAAATCAAATGGTTATCAAACAGGGCATAAAGAGTGCAATTCTAGAATAAAAGATCGAAACAATACCCGCATCAGTAAAGCAAACCGACCTCAAATATTGAGCTGTGGCTTGAGAGACCAGTACAGCAGCCCACCATTGTGCTTAACTTCCAAATTCTTCATATCTTCACATCAAATAGAAAAAACTAAGCATCAATAGAAATCCAAACCCCATAATGTAGAAGAGAAAGATTAAAAGAACTAAAATAAAAATTGAGAATAGGAACAAAAAGTTTAGAAATTTGTCACACCGCCTTGCGACCATCCTAGCAGGGCAGGGCCGGCCAAGAACGATCCTCCACGGCTACATGAATAAATTCCGTGCAATGCACAATTGTCCCACCTTCAAAAAGTATTGAATCCAACCAGATATGAGTTAGTATATATCTTCATAGCTATATTATTTAATATGTATCAGCCCATAAAACTCAAACCAGCAGATATACACTCTATATAGGATTTAAAATTGTTAACCATTGTGATTTTATGAGGAAGAGATTTAAAACAACTATATATCTCCCTATTTTCACACGAATTTAATTCTCAATCTAAAAACAACACTTTTCATTTAGAAATTAATCAATATAAAGGAAATTATTCCACCCATTATTTTTTTTCTTTACAAAAATTCGAATACTTTTATGACTTTTTGTAGCTATTATACCTTATGACTTATGTAGAGTATATTTTACGACTCATACCGTAGTTTTTTTTTTTTTTTTTACTTCAACAGCTTTTGATGAAATTCCATTAAAAATAAAAAAAAAAACTTTTGATGTAACTTATTTTTTGTTTTGTTTTTAAATTTTTTTAATTGAATTTTTTGAAACAAAGTAAAAGGCTAACGATCGTTATGTTCTGATATAAAGGACGGTATCAGAAGCATCTATTGAAAAATACAATGATCAATCTAAAATTTAATCATGTGATTCTTTTTTTTTTTTTTTTTTTTAATATTATTCGAAATTAGTAATGCTATAAGACTTATTATCCTCTTTTCCAATTTATACTCATTAATTATGAGACTTAAATTGAGAAATTGCAATGAATAGTCCAATTTCACAAAATAATTACAGATCTAGGCAAATTTGAAAATATTTAGCATTCATAGTCAAATATACAATATAAATAATACTCATCCTACCGTACTATGTATTAATTATTTAATATAAAAAGTATTACTTTAGATCGTATATTTGATTATGGTGGCTAAATTTTTTCAAATTTATTTAATATTATAAATATTTTATAATTTGTCTGTTTCTACAAAAACCCCTAAATTAAATTAAGTTCTCAAAAGTCTAATTTTCAATTTATTTTGTACGTCTTTTTCTCCCCCTTTCTTAACCAAAGAAGGCGAAAAAAATACAATTACTTGGCTGTCACGTTTTATCCTGCCAATCACAAAACGGGAATATATATATATATATATACTTCCATCTAAATAACACGTGTCATTCTCCCATTGACCGAAAGCTCACGAAAAAACCTCCGTTTCCATTTTTAAATTAAGAAGAAAAAAAAAGAATGAGATATCTCTGTCAATGGTGAAAAATGTGAACCACGCGATCTGGGCCCACAAGCTCACGATAGCCTGATGCCCTCTTAGCCGAAATCCACATGCCCCTCACGTGACATTATTTTCCGATATCCACACGTGCACTCATCGCACGTGCGGCCTCCCTTTTATAAATTGTTTACTAATTAATAATTTATTATACAAGGAGATTTTTTTTAAAAAAATTAACAATTATAATTAAAAGTTGTCTAACCTTAAGGTTGTTAGTATATGATCATGGTTAAAAAGAGATCACTAGCTTGAGATCCAAAAAAAAGTATATTTAATATTATGTCTAACTAAAAATTAACATATTTTAATCTTCCAACCTTTAAATATTATTGATTTTTTTTTTTTTTAAAAAAAGTTACTAATTTGAATAAGCTATTTCTATTTATTGAAAAAATATATTGATGAATTAGGATTCAACTTGCAATTCATACTAAGGAATTAAAATATAAATAAATAAATGATGACCATGATTAATTTTTTTTTTTTAACGTTATCGTGGGAGAGGTACAATAAATATCGATTTTTGCAATCGAACATATAAAGCTGGTGTTGTACTGATTTATAACCAAATAATGAAATTATTTGGTTACTAAATCATTCGTTATGATCTTAATTAATTCATTGAACTATTGCTATCATTCCCATTCAAAAAAAAAAAAAACAAAAAAGAAAAAAGAAAAAAAAGAAAGGGAGTGAATAAAATTAATGAGATTAAATTTAATAAATGGCGAAGGATGGCATTTGGCAAGTGTCTTTAAAATAACTTTTAATTTATACATAAATGCAGAGATTTATAAGCGCCTTTTAAATTGAATGCCTATCTTTTCCTTTTGTTTCATTTTCTCGGGAAAATCTAGGAGAGAAAATTCCAGAGAAGAGAGAGAAAAGAAAAAGAGCTACAGTTCAATTGGGGATTTTCTCAAATTTAAAACTCGAATGTGAGGATGGAAATTAGAGAGAATTAAATTAAAAACTCGTCTTATTTCATTTTAATCTTCCATTGATTTTACTATTAGTTTACCAGATCCTCAAGCTGCTCCCGCTCATCTGGGTTGTTGATTTCTGTAATTCTACGATTGCCATTTATTTTCTGTATAATTTTACGTAAACCTACTTCAGAATTTCTTCAATTACTGCTCTGAAGAAGGAGACTCAGTTGTTTGGCTGTGATTGGCGGTGGGGATTCGGGTTTTTCGGAGTGTGGCCGATCGTGTTGGTGATGGCGGCGAAGAGGAAGGAACAGGCTATGGATTGGCTCTACGATGGCGCGGAGGCGGTTTCTGAGTCGAAGGCATGTAATACCCTTTCAATTTAGGGTTCACTTTTGGTTTTTTGATTCTCGTTCTGTTTTGGAGTTCGATTGGGTTTTTGTTTTGTGTTTCTTCGAGCGGATTGGTTTCTTGTTTTCTGTAATTTGTATGATTATATTCTGTCTGGATGCTATGGGATTGGTTTTTATTTTTTGTTTTGTGTTTTCAGAATTAGGGTTCATTTTTCCATACGGATATCTCTGTGTTTGCTGGAGATTTTGCAGTTGTTGTATAATTCTTTTTGCTGGTGCTTCTAAGAGATGTTATTGCTTGTCTTTACTGGAATGGTGTCGATTCAAGTTTCTTTACGTTGTTTATTTTTTTTTATTTTTTTTTATTTATTTTTTTTTTTTTTTAAATTTTGGTTTTCTTCTGAATGTAGGTGGATGATTATTGATGTTGATTGTGCTTGCTTTTTAGATCACACCAATCCTAAGACGAAACTATGGAGGAGACTGACAATGAAATTCAGAGGAATATGGTGAGATTACTGGGTAATTTGCGCGTTTGGTGGTTCTTAATTAATATAAATTTCATTTTCTGGTGTATATCTTAATCTTTAATAGCATAGCAATCTCTTTAAGCTTTTTTATAAAACAATTGTTGGGTGTTCTTTATTGTGGAAAATGTTGAACCTTTACATTGGTGTTGAATACCAACAGTTTATTAAAGTCAATGTTATAGCTTTAGCCCTAAATACATTTTGGAAGCTTAATTCTTTGGTTTACCGGATTTTGGTGATATATTGTATTGATTTTCACTTCCCATTCTAGCAGTAATGTGGAAGGTTGATTGAATGTATATTTGTTTAGTTTGGCAGTTGTTAGAAAAGAAAGAAAAAGAGTACATTCTATATATTGCTAATTTTACTTCATTTTTCTAGGCATCACCTCAGTCAAGTAAAAACGTAACCAACTGCTTCATGAATCAGACAGTTCATATGAGAGGCGAGTCTGGAACCTGTAACGTGTGCTCTGCTCCTTGTTCATCTTGCATGCATCTTAAACGAGCTCGTACTGTTTCCAAAGCTGAAGAATTTTCTGATGAAACCAGTCATGTAAATGCTACAAGTCAGTATTCTGCTAATGATGTTAATGCTATATCCTCCTTAAAGAGTAGAGCATGTGAAAGCTCACTACTTAGCGTTAACTCTAGTCACGATTCCTTCTCTGAAAATGCTGATAGTAAGGCAACATTAAGGTCTTCCGATGCGGCAGATTTTGTAGTAGACATCGACAAATTATATAGTGGAATTGTTGCGGAGAGACCTATTGCTACTGTGCCATCCATTCAAACCACTTTGGAGAAGCATGAGAGTATAAAAGGTGCAGAGGGCCATGATGACAACATTTCATGCATTAGTGGATCTAGAAATGCAAATGTCGGAGTTGTTTCTCACCAGAAGATTATGAACAATAAGAATTTATCGTGTGGTTCTGCTTCAGTGGGTACTTTATGTCAAGAAAAATCTGATAAGGTAGTATTTTCCTCTAAGTTAGCTTTTTCTGAGGCTCCTGCTTCTAAAGATGTTCACAACAGCTCTACGGAGGCATATGCTCTGCACTCTGTTTCTCCTAGTGGTAAGCCATTATCCGGAATAGTTTTTGAACAGAATCCAATCACTTGTGTTGAGGGAGAACGATTAGAATCACCTATTGTACATAATGACTCTTTGACCAAAGAAGCAATTACTGCTCCACCTCATGGGGAGATATCTGTTACCAACACAGATTTCAAGGTTTCTTCACAAATTTTACCTAAGTCAGAAGAAGAGATTCATGATTGTATATCTGAGCCTCGTAATGGAGATGTGAAAAATCAGTATGAAGATGAGCAAGATGAAAATTTCAAGGATTTGTCTGGATCATCTGATGTGAAGGAACCACATTTGCAATCTGCATCTGGATCTGAGAACGATGAATCAGATATTGTAGAACATGATGTGAGTTGGATTGAAATTCTTTATATTTAAGTAGTCCTTTTTATTACTCTTTGGAACTTGCAACTCTACAATTCTTTCCCTATTACCTTTCAGCTATTCTATCCTTTTGTTGATTGGTTCATCTTAGAATTTTCGGGTCAGTTGGTAATCAATGTTTTTCATGTAGTAATGGTTCCTAGCTTTATAGTTTATAAGAGCAGATAGGGTGGGATTCTCGATCAAGTCCTCTGAGTTGAAATAAAAATTGAGAAAATCGATATTGCACTGTTCTGATTAATTGTGTTCGGTTTCTGTCTGAATGACCACTATTTTTGGTTTGCTTTTTTTCTCTGGTTCTTGCTTTGAAAGTTCATTGGTGACTCCAAATGGGTAAAAATCAATGGGTTTAGTGCCTTAGTTGATGTCATGTGGCCATGCCTGTAACTTATTAGGTTAGATTCACAGTTTTTCTGATCATTATTTGTGTGTCATCGAGGATTCTGTTTTACTGTATAAATTTGTTTATTCTCTCTTCCAGAAGTTTTTAGTTTGATTTTGAACTGTGTTCTTTTATTTCCATTGGGAATCAGGTCAAAGTTTGTGATATTTGTGGTGATGCTGGTCGTGAGGATTTGCTTGCTATATGTAGTAGGTGCACTGATGGTGCAGAACACACGTAAGGATGTGACCTTTTCATTTAAAGTTACTTTTATATTATTACTTGTTCTTACTCTCCATAACTAGATATCAAGTGTACTAATACGTTTCTTATATTAGCTATTGTATGCAAGAAATGCTTGATAAAGTGCCTGAAGGTGACTGGCTGTGTGAGGAATGCAAGTCAGCGGAAGAAAATGAAAACCAGAAGCAAGGTGAGCTTGAAATTTATGTTTTTGGAACTGTAATAACTATGAGAATGGAACATTGAATTTACACACGTCTTAGAAGCATATTTTGATCTCATTGTGCAATTGATTTTCAGATGTTGAAGGGAAAGGCTACGCTTTCTATAAAAAAAAAGATGAACAGAGAAGGAAAAATACCATTATTCCAAGTACACGAGTTCGTGGTAAGAGAAATGCTGAAAATTAGATGTTAATTTTAAGTTTATTCTTATTAACAACTTTTAATTTTATTACCACACCAAATTCTTAGATGCTGAGGGAAAAAGAGTTAGCAGAGATATCTCAAGCATGAGAAGTTTTGGCAAGAAGAATGTGGAAAATGTTGATGTTTCTATAGCTGCAAAAAGACAGGTCCTTGAAACTAACAAAGGCTCACCAAAAGCTTCCAGCCCTGGTAGCAGGAGTATTGGATTATCCCGCAATAATTCATCAAAAAGTTTAGATAAAGGGAAACTTTCTCAACAAAAGAGTCTGGGTGACCAATGCAGTAGTGATGGTTCAGAAATGGCTTGCTCGCCATCTTTTGGTTCAAGACATCATCAGACACTCAAGGGTAAATAAGCAACCGTATATGGTCCTTTTTTAATAATTTTTTTTTTACCTCATGTTTGTGTAGATTGTTTATACATTTGCTTATTGCTCTCAACATACAGGTACTCTTTTAAAGTCGAATTCATTCAACACCTATTCCAAACCAAAGGTCAAACCTGTAGATGAGTTTATGTCCCAAAAACTGAGAAGGGCTAGAGAATATGCCTCCCTTGAAGTCAAGCATGGGCCTGCCAGAGTTTTCGGAAAATCTCAATCATTCAAAACTCCTAGTTCTGGCCGTACAGGTGAATCAAAAGTTAAAATGCTACCGTCTAAATTTCCTCATGGCCAGGATCACAAAGGTATAAAACAAGGGAAGGACAGGAACGTATTAGATAGGAAAAATCCACCTAAAGTAGATCGATCCTGGATTAGTTCAGTAACAAGCTCTGCAGTTTCAACATCAAAGGTTGACCAAAAGCTCTCATTGCATGGTGAAACCAATTTTGTATCATCTATAAGCAACAATCGAGATAAAAAAGTTATACAATCTGATGGAATTTCAACTACTCACCCCAAATTGAGAAGCAGTCTAGTTCATAAGGGTGTAGATCCACTTAGTCCAGGTATGGCATTTCTGATGACTGGATAAAATTGTATCATATTTGCTTCTTTGGGCATGATGCTATTACTCACTAATTTCAGAAATTTTCAAGTTTATATGCATTGTTTGCTGATGTTAAGTTAATATTTTCATTTGTTGTTACAGTTAGAGCTTTATCCACCAATGGAATTTGCAGTTCTTCTGTTGATCAAAAGATAAATCATGTTATCCCCAAGGAAGAACCATTATCCAGTTCCTTAACTGTTGAGAGACCTTCTTCTTATAACGGTAATGGAAGGTCACGAGAAATGATAGTACACGATGAGAAGAATAGGGAGAGTGCTGCAAATCTTTTGAAGCCGACTGTCGCTACTAGTCCAAAAAGTGGTCACTGTCAAAAATGTAAAGGAACCGAACATGCTACAGAATCTTGTATTAGTGGTAGTCTTTATGTTGCTGATAATATTACAAGTAGTTCTAGGGAGGAGACATGTGAGGAGAACAAGCTGAAAGCCGCACTTCAAGCAGCAATGCATAGAAGGCCTGAAATATATAAAAAGAGAAAATTTAGTGACCAATCTGATGAGGTTTCCTCATCAAGCACGGTCTTGAATAGTGATATAGTGCATCAATATCAACTTCCATTTTCTTCAAACAAGTTAAAAAATGAGATTTCTGCTGAAAGAGCATACGAAGGGAAGACAATTGTCAGTAGTTCTGCTAATAACTTTCATAGGCAACCAGCTGCAAGTATTTCGAAGGCACCTGTCATGCTCAATCTTGATGATCACGTTCCTTCAAATTTGGAGCATACAGATTTAACTGCCATTCCTGTTGAAAACTCTAGGAGGAAAGAGTTGTCTGGTCGTGGTTCAACAATCTCACATTTGCTGAAGATGTCAGTGATTCCGGAGTATGAATACATATGGCAGTAAGATTCTCTTTTGAGTTCTCTCATTGATTTTGGTTGATTTCTTTCAGTCAACTTTTCCTCTTTTTTAAAAAAGTAAATCATTATACGATATATTTCCTCATTAAATGTGAGTTATTGAAAATGCGGATCATTGTTTTCTTGAAGGGGTGGTTTTGAGTTGCATAGAGGTGGGAAAGTTCCATATTTCTGTGATGGAATACAAGCTCATCTGTCAACTTGTGCATCACCAAAAGTTTTTGAAGTGGCAAACAGGCTTCCGCAACATGTTTCTTTGAAAGAAGTACCTCGCCTGAGCACATGGCCCTCCCAATTCCATGACTGTGGTGTTAAAGAAGATAATATTGCTCTTTACTTTTTTGCTAGAGATATTCATAGGTGTCACTTTCAACATTTCCCATCTTCCTTAATCTTTCCATTGGGGTTCAATCAAGTCTATACTCTGATCTTTTAACTGTATTTGATTGCAATTCAGTTATGAGAGAAACTACAGAAGCCTATTGGATCATATGATCAAGAATGATTTAGCACTCAAAGGGAACCTTGATGGTGTCGAGCTCTTAATATTCTCTTCAAATCAGCTCCCTGAGAATTCACAACGTAAGTATTTATTGAATTATCATTTCAAATTCAGGGTAATTTTTCAACCAGGGCTTTGAAATTGTCAGATTGTCCCCAAGTCTATTCATAAAACAAATAGAAAACCCCTTCTAGATATGAACATAGGACAAAAATAAAGAAATAAAGAAGTTTTGATTATTTTTTAAAAAAGTAAATGGTTGAACATATGAGAAAATAAAATTGGAGTGATGGAGGATGAATCTAATCCATCAATTTAATTTTTAGGGGATGAAAATAATTATATTTATTTTATCTAAAATGTCAAAAATGGGAATGTGACTTTTGAGTTTCTATTCTAATTATTTTTTGAAGAAATTAAATCCATGTAAGCATTATAATGACACATCATCAACCCATTAAATTCTAAAATTAATTATATCATTATCCTAGTCACCATTCCGTTAACTCATTAACCATTCCGTTATCTCAAGACTAAAATTGAGTATTTTTGAAATGTCAAGGGTAAAAGTGTTCGATTTTGAAACATAGGGACCAAAGTGAAATTTCAACCAAAAGGTATGGACTAAAAAAGTAGTTTTCCCTTTAATCTATAGTATCCATGGTTTGTAATTCTATTTGAAACCTTAAAACGATGAAAGGATGGAGTTGCCATTTACTGATTTTGTTGGTTCCGTAGTACTTCAAGTTTTTTGTAGCTATATATGTGCATGTTTATTTGGTTGCTCAGAAATTGATTGTTTTCTTTTTTTTCATTTTATGTCTTTTATCTTCAAAACATTTTGTGATGTTTATTGATATTTGTTTTCAATCTCTCTCTCCTTCAGGTTGGAATATGCTGTTTTTCCTATGGGGTGTGTTTAGGGGAAAGAAGGTGAATTGTTCAGATGCATTGAAGATTTCAAGTATTCATAGCACAGAAGCGGTGCCTTCAGACAAGAACTTCCCTGATACCACAGCAACAAAATCTGAGGATGTTTGTTCTGCTAAGTGTGTAGATGGAGAGATATTTTCTTGTGATAGTCCCAAATTAAGCAAATCATTCAACTTGGCTAACCAAACCTCTGACACAACTAGCGTTGATTGTCACAAATGCGAATCTTCTTTTCACCAGACACAATTGAATTCTCTAGAACATTCAGGCCATCAGGTCGATCAGGTTGAACCTAAAGCATCGTCGATGTTAGCTACTAGTATGGAATTTTGTCAAGGATCGGCTAGCTCTGCTTCCATGGTAATGTTTCTTTTGGCATCTTTTTCTTATAGTTTTGTGTTAGTGTTAGTGAGTTGTTTCTCTCTCAAACATACACCAATGCACACACAAACTATCCATAGCCGTCAATATTCATGCAATGATGCTACACACCTGCTATGGTCTACATTATCCTCGTTTCTTTTCTCCCTTTTGTCTGTTTAACAATTGTTCTTGATGGTATTTTAATTTTTAATCTACAATCCTTACCAGCGGTCCAGCTCTTGCATTGGGACAGGCAGGGAATGCGCAGTTTAATTGTCAATCGTTTAGTACTATCCTCTCAATATTTGTTCGATGTTCTTCTTAAATGCCTAACTGCTAACTTATCTTTTAATCACACTTAGTTCTTGAGTTTTTCTGAATTGTATCTATTTGGATATCGGTAGGTTCAAAAACTGAGTCTTCAGAAGTATTTTAAAGTAGTCCATTTAGTTAATGTTCTGCTCGGTTGCCATAGTAATAGATAGTTAAAATCCTACAAGCTTCTCTTTTATGTTCTGCTCGGTTGCTATCGTAATAGATAGTTAAATTCTAGATTTTGAACTGTTTTGCTTTAACATCTAATTTTTTTCCTAACAAGTTTTAATTTGGTCCAAGCTTTCATACATAGTAACCGTTGTCAAATCCTACAAGTTTCTCTTTAATATCCTGGTTTATGAATGATTAATAGTTTTGGTTTTAATAAATGATTTTCCTCAAAGCAACAAGACATGATGAAATTGATCTGTTTTTGTAATTTCTTGTTTGTTTTTGCATAGTTTTTTTTCTTCTTTTTTTGGTAACGTTGATATTCATGGTTGTTACTGTAGTGATGGACCTGATGGTAACCAGCAGTAGTGAAATTTTCAACCATTTCATGAAACTGATTTGAGGTTAAAATGTTAGAAATTTATACTAGTGTGAGAATGATGCCTAATTCCTTCTGAATTATTACTTGTTAGTTTATTTTTTAATTACCTTATGTTTCACTTGTTTCTCATTTCATAATTCTAGTTCCTCTTAACAGATTAGATTATTATATTCTATGTTGTTGTTTTGTTTCTTTTGACTAGACCTCGGTTTAACCTGCCAGAACCAGCAAACTATGAAGTCTTTCTTGCTGAAGATTGAGAGGTGCTTGGATGAACTGAAAATTTAATCTGATGCTAAGTGTGCCCATCGGTAATATGGGTGAATTGATTGTTGATTAGGTGGGCTTATTTCGGAGATGAATACAATGTGGATTAGAATATGTTTTTCGCTATCCATTGGGGATATCCGGCTCCAACTTATGGTGGATTGGAATTTCACTTGTCTGATTATAGAAATTATGACTGAGCACTAGATTATTATATTTTTTTTTCACCTTTGTTTCGTTCTGTCCATTTCCTAGTGTCAGCAACTCTTTCTATTTCCTTACCATATATTTTCTTTTGTGATATACATCTCTATTTCCCATTTATTTTTTCAATTGGTGTAGTTCCTTTTGAAGTCTTGACACACATTTCCCCTCTTGATGTTCTTCTACCATGCAGAAGGAATCTGGTCATTCGGAGATTATACAAGGCGAGCAGTTGGAACCATCCATTCAAGTTAAAGAAATTGTAGGAGTTAATGATGATAAGAAAGTGAAGCTGGACTTTGGTGTAGCAGAAGTTATGCCACCATTAATTAAGACCATTGATGACTTGAAAAAGCCTAGTACTGGTGAGGAAAGTTTGGATAGATTAGTTAGTGAAGGAGAGAAAGTTACACTCCAGACAGCAGAAGGGAATTCAGACTCTGAAGGTCTTACAAAAAGAGATTTAAATACCGAAGGAATCCATTGTCTAGAGTCCCGAAAACGTCGACATGTCGATATATTAGAGTCGAGAACTCTAGTTTCTAGTGGTTCTAATAAACGTACTTCTTGGGATGAGGTGGATTGCATAGTGCTGGATGAAGAAAATGTGACCAAAAAGACGAGGACATGTTTTGGTAACTCGTATGAAAACAGTTGTAGTTCAGGAGGTATAATTTCACAATCGGACGGTTTCGTCTCACCATGTAATGATGTTGGTCCCACTTTTTTATTTCAGAAGAAAGGAGGTGCTAAAGTTTGTGATGTGAATGTTATTCCAGAAGATTTTGAAACTGCTGAAAAACACTTATTTCCTGTGGAATCACATCAAATAAAGGATCACCACTTAGCATTTCCAGCCAAAGACGAGGACCAATATCCGAACCTCGAGCTTGCTTTGGGGGCAGAGACTAAACTACGAAAGAAGAGTATGATCCCTTTCCTTACGGATTTAGTCGACGAGAAACATAATAACCACAGGGAGTCCTCAGAAAAGGTGATTGACGTTGAAGAAGAAGATGACTCTGCATCCCTAACATTGTCTTTGTCATTCCCGTTCCCGGAGAAGCAACCATCGGCGAAAACTGTTTCAAAAACAGAACAGCTTCTACCCGACAGGCGGCGTGTGAATACTTCACTGATTCTCTTTGGGGGTTTGTCAGAGAAGTAGGCATGATGTTGTTGACGTTGTTACTCTCATCTTTGTGGCTTAGTGTCGAATTTGAATTCGACAAAATGTATACCAAGTTATGTTAGTTGATCTTTCAAGGGCGATCTCTCTTTCCCATCTGTTTATATCCTCACAAGTATATACCAGTAATTATATTACCTTTTTTTCTTTTTCTGGGTTATGCTGTTAGTTATTCAAATATGAGCACTTTTGAGTTTAAGATCAGAATTACGGCCGTTTGTATGTATAATATATATATATATATAAGTAGAATAGAAATAGAAATAATATTTTGTTGTTAACAGTCAGGAATTACAAGACAAGTACTCTCTCTGCTGCCCTTCCTAAGGTATGAAGTATTATTACATCATTCAATAAGGTGTCAATCTTTTTTATGAAGTTAAATTGTTGTAGCTTAGGTTAATTAATAGTAATAGATATGGATTTCAGGGTTGAGCTGCAGTTCTTGTTCACCATATGTTTTAATGGATCATATGAAAGCTTTTGTTGATAGTTCACTGAGAAATAGTTGGCTTTACCTGAATTATGAATATGAGTTTTCGTGTGAATAGGTGAGATGTATATAATGACACTTAATATATAACAAATATAAAATAAGAAAGAAAAAGCGATTTTGTGCTTGGACTTGCATTTTTCTCAATTAAAATAGTTTACAGTTTGGGGTGAGGAAACTTTAACTCATAACTCTTAAACTCTGTATTGGCATATAGTTATTAGTTGTTTAAGCATAATTAAGATTTAAAGTACCAATGAAGATAAGATTCTAATGGAAATCCCAATTTTAGGTAAATATCAATAAAAAATAATGTCTAGGGATATTGTAAAAAAAGTCCAAAAATATATTAAAATTAATAAATTATAGGGAATTTGCACTCTATAGCAAATTTCCTACTCCACATTAGAATTATAGCAACATTCTAAAATATTGCAAATATAGCAACTTTGTTTTTAGATACTATTGATAAGCTCTATCAGACACTATTGATGGAGTCTATCAAACACTATTGATGTAGCCTATAAAATCTGATTTCGCTATATTTGCAAATATTTTCATTTTTTTGCTATTTATGTAATAATTCAAAGGTATTAATGTGGCTCGTGTGAGCTAGAAGGTGATGATTTGAATATTTCGAACTTGAACTTGAAAAAGATCTCCAATCTTTCGACGCAAAAAAGATTCTAAACCTAATGTCAAATATACCAAGATGAGAAATGTTAAATATTTTAATATAGTATTCAGTAGATACAAAAAGAAAGTGTATTTCTTTTCAGAAAAAGAAAAGAAAAAGAAAGTGTATTTATAAATAAAAGAATATAAATAGGTAATAGAGAGGCGAGCATTAAGCCGGCTATCTTCGTCGGTCTCCAGCTCTTTGTTTTTCCAATTTCTCTGGTTCTTCGACATGGCCGCCTGCTTTTCTCCTTCGCTCTCCGTTCCTGGTAAATCTTCTATTCTCTCCTAACATCACAATTCAAGGTTTTCATTTCCGTATTCATATTCAAAATTTCCTTAGATAGGTCGCTTTGAAAATCTCTGCAAACGGATGAATGAATCTACGAGGAATGAGAATCTGTGTTCATGGATTTTGGATTTCTATTATCGTTGAGTTCGATGTAGGTTGGTTGCTATTTTGAATGTTAGATTGTTGTTGTTTAGGGGGATTGGTCAAGGCCTCGGATCTCTCCTCGAAGTCCATTTCCTTTGCCCAACCTCCAAGACTCGCTGTTCAGAAGAAAGTCTTAAAAGCCAACCACAATTCATCGGTGGTTCGTGCAGAGTTCAAGTACGTTATGATGTTGCATTATGCAATGAACAAATCTTATTAACGTTGATTATTCTAAATGATTGAATATTTTTCTCTTATTGAGCTCTTAAGTTGGCTATATTCCTTGCGAAGGATTTTGCCTATTTAGGTTTGGAATTTTAAGTTACACGAATCTGAGATTGTTTCGGATATAGCTTTCTTTTTGTAGCGATTATCAGTTGTTAAAAATTCAAGCTAGCGATTTCTTTTAGCAATTTTTTTAGCTATTTTTCCTTGACATCCTAATGTTGTAGGGTCGGTGTATGTCCCGTGACCTTAGTCGAGGTGCGCGAAAGTTGGCCCGGACAGTTACGGATATAAAAAAAAAAGCTAGTGAGAGTAGAAATGTACAGTTTCAATACTAATCACGCACCCTGGTCGGGGAAGGGGTGCTTGCTGGGTGGGAGTAGGTATGAATGGGCAGGACAGGAGAATACATAAAATAGGAAAGAATGGAATATATATTGTGAACACTTGGGTGAAACAGAAAGTAGTATACTCAATTCTCAAAACTAAATAGGTTCTGAAGCAAATTTTCATGTAAGATTGTTACAAGTTATTCCTATCAATAGTCTTAGTTCTAATGATAATACTATCACCAAATTGAATTGTACTGTGTACTTTGAGGGATCCATCTCTAGTGAAGAACTCCATCCTCCTTTCCCTGATTGCCAGCCCGAATGAAATAACCCCAATGGTTTGTGTTCTTTTGGCCAGCTTAGAAGCAGATGCAGACATTATTAGGAAGATAAATTCCGATCCTAATGCGTTCAATGCCCGTTAAAAAAGTTTTAAATCCAGCATACTTATATTTCTCCAGGAAGGAATCACCTGTGAAAAAGTACTTTATTTTCTTCTTGAAGGACGGTTGCATTAATGATTACATTTTTTTTTGTGTTACAGTAATGGTGGTAGAAGTGGAGGCGGGGACTTTGTTGCTGGTTTTCTTCTTGGGGGTGCCGTATTTGGAACTTTAGCTTATATTTTTGCCCCGCAGGTGAGTTGATTGTTCTGAGTTCAACATATCATACCTTGGAATTTTTATTTATTGCCTTTTTTTCGTGTACATGTTATTGCAGATCCGGAGATCTATACTAAATGAAGACGAGTATGGCTTTCGGAGGGCTAAGCGTCCAATCTACTACGACGAAGGTCTAGAGGTAACAACAATAAGTTGCTCTTTTTACGAAATTTGGTCTTCTTTGTATGGAAAATTGCATCAAAACCACCTTTTAGCTTAAATTTAAGGGGTTGCTTGAAATAATTACCAAACTTTAGGAGCAAGTTGAGGAGTATAATTATTACAAACCACATAGTTCATGGGTGGTCTGTGCAATTTTCCATATAAAATAAGTTCTAAATCCAACCTTGACTGTGATAGTTGTGTTCATATCAGTCTTCGAATTAAAAAGAAAAAAGAAAGAAATTTCAATTACTGTCTCTTTACCATGAAAAGATTTAGGTTATTTATAGAATGTTAAGTATGTTTTGTGAAAGCAGAAAACGAGAGAGACGTTGAACGAAAAAATAAGGCAACTGAATTCTGCCATTGACAACGTATCTTCACGTCTGAGAGGTGGCAACAATACTCCCGCTGTGCCTGTTGAAGCTGATCCTGAGATTGAAGCTACCATGTAAATTCAACTTAATTTTTGTATCCTAGAGACCATATAATGTCACAATTTTTAACTGAAATTTCATTTGAGATCTTAGAGTTTTACTATCTTACTTTTAGATCTTAGAGTTTTTGTTTTAATTTTTTTTGATAATCAGGGAACTTGGAGTTTTACTGCTCTAAACCCGAGGCACCACTTCTTTTAACTTGAATACCCATTTTTACAAAACATGTTACCACGATGGTCTCCCAGGACCAGGAGTTTTGTTTTGTTCCTTTTTATACGGGAAGGGATATATGCTGCTATGTATCTACTATCTAGTGGGGTAAATTCTAATTAAATAAGAGAAATATTTAGGTCATGCCTGGGAATGACCTAAATATTAATGTCCACATATGTGGCTCAATATGAGCCACATGTTACTTTATGTTAAGCCCAAAAAAAAAGAGAAAAAAAAAGAGAGAATTTGTGGCTCATATTGAGCTACATATGTGGGCATTAATATTTAGGTCATGCCCGGACATGACCTAAATATTTCTCATTAAATAATGCCACCTTGGAGTTTTCTTTTCTTTTTTTTTTCCTTTTTTTATACGAGAAGGGACACCGGGCCCGCTGGGTTGAATTAACCCGGACCATTCTAATGTTACGGGACATATCGCCTGACCCTACAATATTTGGATGCCAAGGAAACATATAGAAAATTAATTCTTAGGTAAGTGGCCACCATGTGATTTGAATCCATCACCTTATGCACTCAAGACCCCCATTAACCAATTGAGCCATCTTATGATGGTTTTCGTTTTTCTTGTACCTGAGCTTTCTTTTTATACCTTTTATTTTCATAATACATATTACATTTTCCTTTAAAAAAAACAAAAAACATATTACATCTAATTCCAATTCTCTTTTTAAAGAATGATTAAATTCCGATTTTTCATATTTTAATTTCTTATATACACAAAGATTAGGATTCGATCTTTTAACTCTCTTCCGAAATCAGAATTAAAGATAGTATACTTAATCTATTCATTGTCATTCATTTAACTTATTTGGGTACATTTACATATTATATGTTATTTATGTGTACCTATTTTCTTTTAAAAATGCATTATTTATTATGTTTTTTTAGATAATTATTTGTGTATTTATATTCTAATAAAAATGATTTGATCGATTGTTTTTTTTGTTTCAATTATCAAATTTAATCATTTAAATTGCTTACTTTATTTATTTATGGGGAATTTGCATGTATATTATAATAAGATAAAAAAATTGAGGAAATAGCAACTTTTTAAAAATATTTGCAAATCTATCAAAATCAGATTGATAGACTCCATCAATAGTGTCTGATAGAC
>JBBMEF010000003.1:2741891-2756138 GCA_037832685.1 Sicyos baderoa
AGGTGATATCCCCTGCTGATTTAACTCTGCAGACACACCAACAAGCTGACCAACATGCAGATCAATATACTGACCATCCATTAGAGCCAATAAAGATTCCAGGATTTTTTAACCAGTTGTCAATTTTTTCTTTTTTAACAAGAAAGTAAAAAATATAAGTTTTGAATGAGATAAATGGAAAAATAGATAATAAGATATATACAAAGTTCGAAAAGATAGACTTTTGAAAGTGAGAAAACCTTGGGACAAAATTTTCAAAACGAGTTTCCGAAAAAAAAATTATAAAGATTATAGGAAAAAACTAGATAGGTAAAAAGTAAAAATTTGCGAGAAATTAACTTTGTTTTCTTCGAAAAAATTAAATTAAAAATATTTTGAAAAGGAAAAAAATAGAATTTTCATAGAATCTTTCACAATTTCTTTTTAAAAAAAATAAATAAAAACTAAAAAGTTCAAGTTTCTAAACGATTTGTTTGGAAATAAAAAACCAAAACAAAAAACGAGAAAATCTATGACCGGTCATCATTTTTTATAAAAATCCTTTGAGATATAAAATTTTGAAAAGAAAAGCATTTGAAAATAAGAGAAAATTTTCAAAACAAAAAAAAACCTTGTCATCTACCGGATCCGGGCCTTAGACGGGCGCGGGCGCTCCCGTGTATAGTAGAGTAAAGCTTTCATTTCTCAATTAAAAAAACAAATAATATTTTTAAAAAGAGTTGTGAAAGATTCTACGGAAAAAACTATAAACTTAAAAATATGAACAACTTGAAAAGTAAACTTTCATAGAAAAATATTTAAAGATAATTTTTTATATAAGAAAAGTTAGAAATGGATAAAGATTTTTTAAATAAGAGAGAAAAAAAAGGGATAAAACAGTTTTGGAAACAAACTAAAAAGTGAAAAGGAGAAACTATGAAAATTTTGTGATGGAAAAGACAAATTTGGAAAGAAAATTTTGAAGACATAAAGATAAAAAAAGTTTGAAGGAAATTTTTATTTTCAAAAGACAATTTTGAAAGTAAATGAAGTTTTTGAAAGATTTAAGGACAAACCTTTATGAGATAAATGAAGTTTTTCAAATATTTTAAAAAGAAAAATATTTGAAAGTAAGGAAAGAAAAAACATCCTAAAATGTTATGAATCATTATATTTAAAAGAATTTAGAAAACCTAAATTTAATGTTGTTTCCTTAATATCCTAGAATGAGTTTTCTTGAACTACCATATAAACCCGATTTTAAAATTCAACAACTGAATTTGTAATAAATAACATAATATCAAAACTTATCTCTCACATAAAATTGGGATCCATCACTTAAAGCTCAATCTCCTCAACTCCAATAACAAAAATTCAAATCCACTTCTCAAAACAATATTTCCTTAGAAATAAAGCAAACTCCAATCACATTAATTCACCCAAATATTCTTCATCCTAACAAATTGTTTTCCATCCAAGTTGTGGTATTGTTTTTCAAATCGAACACAACAAAAGTAGATTAAGTTAAGAAAAATACCTGATTAGCAATGGTCCACACATAGTCGGAATGAAGGAATCGGGTGGATTGAACTACCCAGTTTTAAAGAAGGAATCTGAATGAAAGAGAGTTACGTACCCAACACCAGAGAAGTGATAGCAGGTAACGATGGCACTGAGCCGCTGATGAATAGGGTAAGAAAAGACCTTCAAAATAGGCGTAGTTCTGTGAGATATGACAAAAAATACCACAAATTAAAAAGAACCCAAATCCTAAATCAACCAAAACTCAAAAGGGTTTTTGTAAAGACAAGATTCTAAATCATATACCCAGTCACAAATATGAGAATAAATGGCCCTGTTCCCACGTTTCCTGAAAAAATGAATTGGAACCACAGATTTCGTGATTATGTTAAGAAAGAACAAGAGTGAAGTAGAATGGAAATTAGAATTACTACACCTCGGAGTATCGGATCTGAAATCAGAGGAAGTGAGAGATGAAGAAAGAAATCGAAGCCTTACGTCGTAGTTTCGTGATCAGTAGGATTTTCGAGCGATTTCGAAATCATCGTTTCCCAAAGGAATTGGATCATCATCGGATCTAATTCTGCAACTGCGAACTCAAATGAAGCTTCAGAATGAATGATCGTTCTTCAAGACTGTAATTAAACTAGAAGAAACGTTTTCTGAACAATCAAATTAGAGTTTAGGGTTTTACTCGCAACAATGAAGTGAGTCAGGGAAGAAGGGAGGGAAATTATGTGTTTAGTAACAATGAACTGAGTCAGGGAAGAAGGGAGGGAAATTGAGTCAGGGAAGAAGTGAGGGAAATTATGTATATAGCCGTTGATGAAGAAGATACGATGCGATTCCATTCAATAAGGAAATTTTCTCTCATTTTATTTATTTTATTTTATTCTTATTTTATTTCCTGCTGGCTGTTTGTTGCGTTTTTCAGACATGAGCCGTTGGGTGACCACTTGGCACAATAGAAATGCGCCACGTGTACACTATATATTTTTTTTTCGTCTTCTTCGGTTTTCTATCCTATTTTTTTCAGTTTTATTTTTATTTCGTTTATTTCGGCTTTTATTTTTTTTTTGTTTCTTTGGACTCTTCTATCTTAACGGTTAAAAATCATGTTGAGAAGTATGTTTCATAATTTACTTTATAATCTCTACTTTTATTTATATTCTACGTATATAAAATATCTTTAAATTTAGATTACCTAGTTGAAAATTATTCTTAGTATAATATCATACTCTAAAAATGCATTTTTTTAATACATATATTAGGGGTAGGGGATAAATACTGATCTCTAAACTTAAACTTATGATCATGGAGTTGTAGTCAAATACTCGATTGGATGCAGTTGTAGAAAACTTAAAAACAATAACTTATTTAGACGCGAATTTAAAATGAATAGTATAAAAATAATGATTATAAATGAGCGATTACTTTCAAATGTTATAAATTAGGTGGTATGTCCTCAGACACTAGCCAAAATGGTGTACGAAAGTTGGTTCGAGTCACGGTATTCGTTTGAAAATTCATAAATGAGGAGGAAGTTGAGGAGTATATTATGATCCAATTTAGGTATCTTTTAATTATGAGAGAAAAAAGTGGTTCAATTTTATCCCTTCTCCAACCAACCTTTCCAAACCAATTTGGATTGAATTTATGATTATAACAATATATCTACCATTAATAATTTAAGCTTTTAAAAAAGAAGTTTAGGTGTGAAACAGAACCTGAAATTTGAGGGGAAAAAATAAAAAAGGTTGTCAGTTTCATATTTTGCCATGTATATCTTTTAGAAAGCTACACAACCGCCAAGCCACAAACCCATTATTTCTCTCTCTCTCTAAGAACTTTGGATTTCCAAACCGGATCTCAAACCGATCATCATCATCATCATCATCATCATCATCATCATCATGGCGGTTCGTGTTCAATTTCATGCTTTTTTTCTTCAATTTTGATGAATAAATGCTTAAATGAATTAGTATATTCTGATGGATCGTAACTGCATGGTTTTGGAATCGATTCAAATCGCCAAAAACTGCGAAATTCGGCTTTGATTTCCTGAAACCTGTCTGTTTTTTTGTTGTTGTTTTAATTTCGCGGCTGCAGATGAGAACAGTGAAAGTGACCAATCTCTCGTCGAGCGCGACGGAGAAGGATTTGAGGGAATTCTTTTCTTTTTCGGGTGATATTGAATTTGTCGAATTGCGAAAGTAAGTGTGATTTGGAATTTTATTTTAGTGCGAATGTGATTTGATGATTTTCTTGTTCTTCATCTGCTTGCTGTTTGTAGGGATGATGATGGGCGATCTCAAGTTGCATTTGTTACCTTCAAGGATTCGAAAGGGGCCGAGACGTCGATTCTTCTCTCGGTTCATACAATTCACTATTATTCTCTTTATTTATCTGTTACCTTTATGTAGATCTTCTGAATGGTTTCGTTAGAATTTGTTTTCTCTCCTATATCAATATGATTGCTTGCAATGGGTTGGCTTAGTGGTCGGGTCGCAGAAGCCTTTAGAGGTCTAAGAGGTTATGAGTTCAATCCACAGTGAGCACTTGTGAAGAAAATAGTCGAGGCTAGCCCGAATAAACGGAAAAAACTATGTTTATATCTCATATTATATAATTTGTATGCTGCTATAGAGGGAGAATGTGGCACCATTTTAAATTTTCCTGGCAGTAATTTGTGATAGAGGCTTTTTCTTGTTTCATCTTTTATCTTTTTCCGAATAAACTGTCTTGGATCTTGTAGGGAGCTACAATTGTTGATCAACCCGTTACCATTACTTCCGCTCCAGATTACAACCTTCCGGCTGACGCCAGTGACCCGATACCAGTATCTTCTCCAGTATTTTCTTCAAACTTACCCTTACAGTAACTTTCATTCTTGTCACTACACTTCCTTAACATGTATGAACAAACATATTTTTTCCAGACTGCTGAAAACAGAGGACCTGAGGCTGATCCTTCTGGATCTGCAATGCAAAAGGCAGAAGATGTTGTGAGCAGCATGCTGGCCAAAGGTTTTACTTTGGGCAAAGATGCCCTCAATAAGGCCAAGTCTTTTGATGAGAGGCACCAGCTGACATCGACAGCCTCATCGAAAGTCGCTTCTCTGGATCAAAAGATCGGCCTTAGCGAGAAGATCAGTGTTGGCACAACGGTGGTGAATGAGAAAGTGAAAGAAATGGATGAGAAGTTTCAAGTGACTGAGAAGACCAAGGCGGCGGTGAGCACTGCAGGAACGGCCATAATGTCTAACCGCTATGTCTCGACCGGGGCTTCGTGGGTTACCCAGACGTTTCAACGAGTCGCCAAAGCGGCTGTAGAGGTTAGCCAGAAAACGAAGGAGAAGGTCTTAGCTGAGGATCAAGGGATCAAAACTGAGGATCAAGGGAAAAATGTGGGAAGTTCTTAAGTCATCCAAGAATTGCTGCACTCCAAATGTGTACACCCTTACCATATCCCTATAAATGTTTGGCTGTTTTCATCTCGGTTGATTGATATATATTTTCAATGCTTTATTTTAGTTTTTAGTATTAGGGAGTATACAATTAAGCTACATGCTTATGTTTTAATTCAATTGTAAGAATCATATATGCTATGTGATGAAGTATACAATTAAGCTACATGCTTATGTTTTACTACTTTTTATTTTTAAATTCTCTTGTAGAATACTGGTTGGTTTTCCTTGTGCATCTTGGTGTGGCTATTTTCTGTTGGTGTAGCTTTTTTTTTGTCAGTGTCAACCATTCCTATTGATAAACTTTAGTTTGATTTTTTGTTTTTAAAATTTGATTTATTATTATTATTATCCATCTTCTTACCATAATTTAAGTCAAAGTTATAGAAACTAAGGATTTCTTTTTTTGGATTTTGAAATTTAACTCATAAATTACATGGGGAAAAAACATAGCTTAATTTGATCAATTAATTTTAATGGAGGAAGATGAAGCACTTTTATAATAGAAAAATTCCATTTTCATATACTTCTTCCTTGAAGATGTGTGTGTACATGAATATTTCAATGTGGTGAGTTTTGATTCTTTCAAACAATAAGAATAGTTAAACATGCTTGGAATTGCATCACTAGAATTAGATTTCTAGTAATCATATAACCAAAGGGATTTGAACAGAATATAGTTTATTCTAAAATAAGATAATCCAAGAAACTTCCCAATTGTTCTGCTAGATATAATTAGACTCGAATCTATAAGAAATAGGTTAACTAAGATTATCGATATCATCATTGTCATCATCGTCATAGTATTCAGAGTATCGAGAAAGCTCAGCTCTACACAGATCAGTATCATACAGCGTAGTTGTTCCAAGCATGGATGGATTTTGCAGACCCTTCTGCTACAGAACTAAAGCCTTCAAGAAGTTTGAACTGATAGCAGTCAAAAGAATTTAGAAACTACAAGAGTTTCAGCCCACCAGTTACATCATCTACCACTTCAACAGGACCTGCAATTTGAGAAGTAAGAAGTGTATTAATATATGCACTACTACTAATATACTCATAAGATATATTGGATATGTCTCCCGGTGCGTGGTCTAGGGACGGACGTAGTTACCCCGGATATAGTGGAGCGAAACTCCACTTTTCCAGTTTCCAATATATAAATATATAAACTCATGGGATGAACCAAGTTAGTTAATGCATCAAAAAGAAATTATTCAGTAGATTCACCAGCTAAGCTAACCAAACATGAGTCAGAACAAACAAAAAAAAAGAGAAAACTCTTTCATAAGGAATATGCTTGAATTGTACAAGGCAGCAATTAGAAAACTCATTCATTAATATATATAAAGGTTGCAAGGAAAAGATCCACTTACCAAGAATTGCCATCACTGTTCTCGAATCTGGAAGAACAGAAATGTTAAAACTAGTGAACTTGACATATTTATATGAATGAAAAGGTCGATATATTTAAATGAATTTCATAGAACTTACTTGGGGCAATCTGAGTTCTTCCAGCATCAATGGTAATATGAGTTGGTAGCCTCAATGATTTTGCCCTCTCCTGATGTATTATATAAAAATGTGAAAAATAAAAGAATTAAGATCAAGGGCTAAAAGTAAGAGAATTCAAAGGGAAACTCAAAGGCCTCAGAGATCAGGGCAAGCTGTATTTAGCAGTCGTCTCATTTTTTTCTTTTTTCTTTTTTTTTTTGATGTTTGTTAGTGTTCAAAGTTCAAGGCACTTCGACTATTTTTATGAGGCTTATAATATTTGAATGTTGAAGAAACCCGTATGAAGTATTTTCTTAGGTAGACTTACCTCTTAGATCCTCAAGGCCCTCTTTGACCACTTCGTATTTAATTGTCTCAACTATGATGAACAAATATGAGGAAGAAAAGGAAGAAAGATCGTAAAGAAGTCTATCCATAAATAAACAGTTAAAGGATTTTTTTTTTAAATAAGGGGTAACCACACCCGTCCCTAGTCCAGGTATCGAGAGACATCAAAGGAATGTAGATGCGAGGATGTCTACAAATTTTTGAATGAGTCTTGAACCTGAGACATTGAGGGGAGTCTTGAACCTGAGACATTGAGGGGAGCACACCTTCAAAATCCAAGTCTTCAACCACTACACCACCTATTCAACAGTTGGAATTTCAGCTCTTTCAATTTTTAAGGCACAATGGTACCATCATTTGGTCAAAAAACCAACCCAAGTTGACCTGATTAGTGCTTACACAAAACACCAACCCAACTGCAAATATGATATCCTTTTGAGATAAACATAACAAAACATCGGCTAGATACTATAAAATTATGGTAAAATTTTTAGAAAAAGGAAATTATTGTGGAGTTGTTACTTGCAAAACTAGCATGTCTTCCTCAGTTTCTATCTTCAGAACCACCTTGGGCTGAGCACACATCTCCCACCTACATTATAGATAAAATCAAATAAATGTGCAGAGAAAAAAGTATATAATGCACATTAACATAGGGAGGTCTTTCTGTAAATGTATACCTATTCAACGCTTTCGGTGCACGATAATGGAGCTTCTTATAGAGTCCCAAAGTTGCATGACTAACAAGAGCAAGTAAAGTAGATTTAAAACTAGTCTAAATCCAATTTACAACATAATAGAGCGGTACTTATATAGTCATACTAAAACTAAATAATATGGAAACTTGGTCTCTCAAGTACCACTAACAAAATGTTTGGGTAACATTGGTGATAACAAAAAAACTTATACCATATTCCTCATGACTATAAAAAAAAAATAGTAAAATTTATTATAGGCATTTTTAACCTAAATGTTGAGATGCCTTTGAACTATGTTGCCCTACAATTACTTAGTCGGGGGTCTGAGGCTCGGGGGCGTTCGAAATATGTAATCGGGTTTACATTTTCGTATAGGGCTTTTATGTATTTTGGATCATATGTTGTATTGGAGTTTTATGAGAGTGCATTATATAAAATCTCATAAAAATCTAGCATTGTTTGACCAAACATTTGTATTCTTATCTCCTTAATAAAATAGTTCTCTCCTCTGTCCATGGACGATAGAGAACTGCGTAAATTGTTGTGTTTTTTGTCTCACGTTTTCTTTATTTTCTTGATTGTTGTTTGTTCCGATTATTAATAATACTAAACTTCTAACACTATGCGCCCAATTCTCGGGACTAGTTTTAACAAAAAAGCAACTCGGGCATACACATTATGCAAGCATCAGTAAAATTCAAAATTTCCTTGATTCATTAAAAACATCAGGCAATGGAAGGCCAAGAAGACCAACTCAACAACTGTGTGTGAATATCTAAAAGGGTATGGGTTCAAATCTCCACCTTCAAATTAATTGTTGAACTGAAAAAGAAGGACTCTAAACCCTAAACCCGAAAGAGAATCCAAAAGGTCGAAAAAGAAAGTACCTGCATTGGGCAGCAATTTTTCCTTTGCCCATCTTCAAATCATTTCTCACAACTAAAACCTGCAGCCATACATGAAATCACATTTTTTTAGAGAGAATGGGAGAGAGGATATCATAAAATCATTGAGAATGTCAACCAGATATTCAAATACAAAGCTAGGGAGAAAAATAGATGGAAAGAACTGACCATTTTGAAGTCCTCAAGAATGTCAGCCAAATTTTCAACCTCCAGTGGCCCTTTTGTAGGCTTATCCTTCTTTCCACTTTTGCTGGTTCCATTTCTTTTGGCTAATTTGGCTTTGATAAAGATGTGAGGAGGATACTTAGAACCAACATAGTATCCTAAAACAAGGCAGCCAGCCCCAACTACAATGGCACTCAGCCATGTCAGATCCATCCAATCTTAGTCTCTAAAATGCACCCTTCTACTATTAAAGTCCAGCAAGGGTAATGCTGGACCAGATACCAAATTCAAAGTCAAGCAATACAAATCCTACAAAGAACAGGAGAAGCTCAGAATTGAAACTCAGAAACAGTAAATACAATCATTTATATCACTCAGACGAGACCAACCGTTAAAAACAAATATGAATGAAGGAAATAACAGGCCTTTCCTCAACTTCAGGATAATGAGGTTGCTTGTTTTTGATTTGCAGAGAACACTAAATGACAGTATGAATGCCATTCATTTAGCCCCTTCGATAACCATTCGGTATTTTATTTTGCGTTTCAGATTTTGAGAACTAAGCTTATAAACTCAAACTAACAGGCTTCTTAGTTTTTACCAATGTTTTTTCGATGCAAACTAAAAATAAAGTAGATTCTAAACACTTATTTCTAGAATTTGTAATTTCGCTAAGAATTCAATGTTTTCCTTGAAAAAGATGAAAGCCGGTGTAAGACTAGGAGAAATTGAAAATAGCCCAATTTAACATCATGAATTGGTCTAGTGGGCAACTAAGTGGTGATGTGTTCAATCCATGGTAACTAACAACCTATTAAATAATTTTCTACACGTTTTCTTGACAACCAATATTGTAAAGTCGGGCTATTTTGTCAAGTGAAAATAGTCGAGATGTCCAACACCCATAAATTTTTTTTGGAAGGGGGTATTCGAATGTAAATTCATGGATACTCGATTATATACAAAATGTGGCTAGAGCTCTACTCGGTCCGACACTAAAAAAAAGTTAAAACCAAAAAGAAATGGTTAGGGCCCTCAGGTATTCAGTTATCTGAAACCCAAAGACAGCAATAAACCAATAATGCCAAAAACTTTTTTTTTTAAGTACATATCTGAGAGGGGGGACAAATAAAAATTCTCTAGATCGAACCTTTGACGCTGGTGTTGAACTGGTTTACAACCAAACAATTAAAACATGGCGCCAACGACCCATTTTGGTATAATGCCAAAACTAACCAATCTACCAAATAGAACATGAATACCCCAATAACTAACTATAGAGCGTTTTCACATTACAAGACAAAAGAGCTAAAACTGCTTCAAAATCAAGCAAACCGATTAACAAAGTCAATCCAAGAAGCCCTAGCAGCAAAAGAAAACAATCCAATCATATTTTTTAAAAACTGGTTTAAAAAACACCGATTTCTCAGCAAACATAATCCCCCAATATTCAACTTTGAATGGAACAATCTGGGGTTTTCATCGCGTTTGCAAAAAAAAAAAAAAAAAAAAGAAAAGAAAAAGAAGAAGTCTTTTAGTGTAAAGGAAGAATGAAAGGTTGGAAGAAAAGCATTACCAGATGTTGAATGAGGATTTTGAGATTATGTTGCATTTAGGAGACGATCGGCGCCAAGATTCTTAGATCAAGGAGCCCAAACATATGCGTTTTTCTATGCCTTTCTGCTTCAGTTTCTACTCAAAATTTCATCTTATTTTTAAACCCATTTCCTATAAACTAAGGGGCTGTTTGTTTCTCCATTTCAAACACTAATTAATCCTTGCCTTATACCGGATGGGTCGGTCACTTTCCTAGGTTATCTGGTTTGGTGTTAATTTGATTATTTCTTGGAATCAAAAAATACTCCTCACATTATTGCAACTTGTTAAAAGAACTCTCGGTAACTAATTATTTATTCATTTTAATAACTCAAAATTAAGTTATTGCTTCTAACTCAATTATTAAAAAAAAAAAATCTCTCTTTACTTAAAATAAAATTTTAAAATATCTCTTCAAACTATTTTTCATACTATCCAGTTCCAAAAGAAAGATGTCTTTTTTTTTAGAATATTTCAACTTTATAATCATAGATAGACCATGGAGCAGCTCAATTGGTCAAAGAAAATTGTGTGGTGGATTCAATCCATAATTACCACCTATTTAGAAATTAATTTTCCTTAACATTCAAATGAATTGTATTGTGTTCGATCACAAGAATTAGAATCAACTCAATCTACTCAACCATGAGCGGTTCGAATAGCCATTTGTTTATACAAATGAGTGTTATCTTAAAGGAATAAATAGACAAATATATTTAATTCAATACTAAATGACAAATCAATATTCACGGTTCCAAATATACTAAACATATAAAAACTTCAATCATTATCTTTCCATCACATCAAACATAACTTTATTTTTTCTTTTCTTCCCCCTCAAACATAAATTTATTTCACTTATCTTCTCTCCCTATCCCAACTCAATCCAACCCATCCCCTCAAAGTCAAACATACCCTAAAGGTTCTACTATGGCACATCTTGAACTCGCAATAACATCGTCATAACTTTGGTTTTTAATTTGCTCTCAAAGAGCATTTTTTTTAACATTGATTTTAAAAAAATGGTAGGAAACTAATTTTTTAACGGTAGAGATGTCCACGGGGCGGAGTGGGGCCAAGGAATGTCTTCCCCGTCCCCGCCACCAAAATTGATCCCCGTCCCCGCGAAATTCACTTTTTTTTTTGTGGGGAATTATTCCTCATTTGTTTTTATCCCGTCGCTTTATTCAAAATATTTTTTTATAAGTAATCCTATAAATATGATATTAACAACCTCCAAAGTTATAATATTTTTCCAAAATGTGAATACAAAATAAAGTGAAACTTGTTGTACAAAATGTAATCTCATTCCCAATCTATTACAAAATAAAACTTTCCTTACAAAATTTACTACATTTACAATATATTAAATACTTTCGAAATATTTAAAAAAAATTACTATTTAAATGGTTTTGATTTTTGGTGGGAAAACTTACTATGTTTTAAAAAAATAAAATTAACCACCTACAACTTACTGTTAACTTATCACTTATGTAATATTAAATTAAAATTAAATCTATATATTATAATATTTATATATGTATATATATATATATATATATTAAAAGTAAGTAAATAAATTCGTGGCGGGGCGGGGACGGGGACAGTGATCATATTTCCCGTCTCGTCCCCGTTTTGTCATCAGGAAAAAAATTGGCCCCGCTCACTCCCCCATTTTCCGTCTAAGAAGGGATTCACCGCCCCGTTCGGGTCGGGTCTCCGCGGGGCCGGGCCGAGGCAGGGAAAATGGACATCTCTATTTAACTGTTTAGTCCGTTAAGGCCTTAGCCATCAAATCTATCCATAAATCACTTACTTCAATTTAATTTTAAGACTTGAGTATGATATGATCAACTTTCATTCTAGACTTCACAGAGATCATTCTAAGCATGGAGATCAGAAGAGACAGAGTACAAGGAAAATTGTTTATATCTCAGGAAACCTATGTCAAAAAGGTGCTCTCTAGGTACAACATGAACAACTCAAAGCCTGTGAGCATACCACTTGCTCAACACATTAATGATTCTCCATCAGACGATGAAGCTAAAGAACTAATGAAGAAGGTACCCTATGTCAATGCCACTGGAAGCCTAATGTATCTAATGGTGTGTACTAGACCAAATTTAGCTCATTGGTCTAGCTTAATAGGTAGATACATTGGGAATCCAGGAAAAGCTCGTTGGGAAGCAACTAAATGGTAATGAGATACCTAGTGGGCTCCACAGATAGAGGTTTGCTCTATAGATCTCCAGATCATAATAAACCAGATGCTAGAGGCTTTATAGATTCAGATTTTGGAGGAGACATGGATAAAATAAGATATCTCACATGGTATGTCTTCCTATTTGGAGATAACCTAATCAGCTGAAAGTCTACTCTAGAATCTATTGTGGCTCTATCAACCACTGAAGCTGAATTCATTGCAGCTTCAGAAGCTATTAAAGAAGCTATGTGGCTCAAATGCATCCTAGAAGAGTTAGGGTATTCCCAAGACTTTGTAGAGCTCCTATGTGACAATCAAAGTAACATTCATCTTACGAGAAACCAACAATATCATGACAGATCTAAACACATGGATGTAAAACTACATTTTATACAAGACATTGTTAAAAAAAGAATTAGTGACTTTGGGGTTACTACATCTAGAAGTGATGTTGAATCAATCTTACTATTAACTTATGGAATTAATGGTGCTCGAATGATTTCATTGTTTAGCAATAATCCAGTTCAATATTATGTTCATGAGTTATAATGAAAATCGATATTTTATTCTTATTTATTTAAAAGAAATAATATATTTCTAATGAGATTTAAGCATACAAATAAAATTAGGTATTGATTTGAAAAGGAATATGATGTACCTCAATTAATTTAAAGAGATTTTTTAAAACGACACAATTCCATATTTTTTAATTAAATTGGGTCTAACACTTTAGTTTTTTAAATTTTTAATTAAATCTATAATTTTGACCTTTTACAAAACGTTTGGTGTGAAAAGAAAAAAAAAAGGAAAAAAGAAAGAAAGAAAAAAAAAGAAGCAAACCCATGAAATTGGATATCATAGAAAGTTAGATATTTGCGAGGGTTGTTAGGTATTTCAAATTTTCAACTCAAATACAAAAAATCAAAAAGAAAAGTGATGAAAGCGTGACAAGTATATGGGCTTAACCATTTTTCCGTCTAAGAGAGGATTCACCGCCCCGTTCAGGCCGGGCCGAGGCGGAGAAAATGGACATCTCTATTTTACTGCTTAGTTTGTGAAGGTCTTAACCATCAAATCTATCCATAAATCACTTAATTTAATTTAATTTTAAGACTTGAGTATGATATCATCAACTTTCAATGAATCAAATTAAATCATTAGGGAACAATTGTGAATTTAAGATAAATTTGAATTGTCTTATAAATATTATAGAAATTAATGTTCTACGTGTTTTAACATGCAAGTATTATAAAGTGAGTGTATATTTTGTAATAATAATCGAGATATACAAACGGACTCTAATCATCAGATATACAAGAAGAAAATGGTAAATTAAATTGTATGCAATAAGATTGGGAATTTGGGAGGGTTCAATAATTGCTTAGAGGATAAAGAAAGTGAAAGTGGTATAATAGGTGTGGATTGGGAGATAGGATTTGGGTGGCCACAAACAACTCTCAATATCAGCAATGATCTCCTTGATCATGCTATATGAATCGAATCTCTAATCATAGAATAGAATGGAATGGATTAACATCAAATTAGATAATTAATTGCACTGTAAATTTTTGTTAAAAAAAGATTTTTCCTATGTAGCTAGTGATACTCTAATATTTTGAATGTGACGTTCTATGCTTGTCAAATATAAATTAAGAGAATGAAAATTACAAATATCAATCTAAATATTGAATATGTGATATAAAAGTGAAAATAAATTAGAACTTTTTGCATTTATAGACCACTATAGAAAATTAATTGTAAAAATATTTTATTAGAGAACTAATTACAAATCTACATTTCATTTTAACATTTTAAAATAAGCAAAAATAGAGAGTTACACATTTGCCCCTATAGGTGGTAGGGTCCATTTTA
>JBBMEF010000003.1:2756238-2767094 GCA_037832685.1 Sicyos baderoa
ACATTCCGAACAGTACCTTCCTTCCGCTTGAGACGTCAATACCATCTTCTTATTCTCCCCGATTTCTTGGTCTGTTTTTTCTCGTTTTCGATACCGACTAAGAGACGGGTGTGGTTACCTTGTTTCAAAAAATATATGCAACCTATAGTTCAAGAAACAAAATGGTTGTTTAAAAAAAAAATGGTGAAAGCCCCCAAGAAAAGCTACCATATTGTGGATAATGATTAGAGAATTTCCGAGCTAATCTGGAAGATTATGAATTATCAAAAAATTCTTCCTAATCTCTCGACAACATGAACCGGTCCGGACTAAGAGAGATTGAGTTAGATCAAAACTTACCATTACATATGGGAATTTATAATAATTTAGGTCAGATATTGGTTTTTATTTTTTGTTTAAAAAAAATAGAAATGGTATTTGATTTTTAAAAAGAAAAAATAAAAAAATATGTTTGATAAGTGATGTTGTTTTCCAATATTACATTTTATTTTGATTTTTTAGTTTTTAACTATTTATTCAGGATTTTTCATGTTTTTTTAAAAAAAGAATAAAAATTTGTTTTTAAAAGCTGTTTTTTAGTTTTTATAATTTTTATAATATTTTAAAGTTGTTTTTAAAATTGTAAAAGCAAAATTATTAATTATCAAATAAGCCTGTTTTTAAAAAATTAAAATAAAAATAAAAAACCAAATACATCTCCATCCACAGAAATTACTACAGTTAAAATATCAACGACAAGGAAAATATAATAATAATAAATAAAAATATAAAAATATAGTGAAATTCCTCGAATAATTATTTTTAAAAAATGGAAAATGGGTACGAAGTTAAACGATCATCGTCACAAGGGCGTCGACAGCAGCCCTAACTCAGAGGCTTATCTCGCCGGCAGCTCCCTTGACGGCAACCGGTCCACCGGAATCCTCCCCGGCGGATAGCATCCTTCGGTTTTTACGACGGATCGAAGGTATGATTCGAACTCTATTCCTTCCACTGTGCAGCTACAATTTATCATCTAGGTTTTTTATTTGATTCAATAGATGAGTTAACTGAATGGATCCTTGCTTTCAATATCTCTTTTGATCTCTGTTTATTTCGCTTCAAACTAAAAAAATACATAAATAAAAAGTGTAAGCTCTGAGGATGAATCTGCGTTTGATTTTACTTAATCTTCCTTTGTTGATGTTCAAATGCTGTTATACACATATCCCAGATGGTCTTTTATTACTTGCCATTTTCCCCTCAGTTTTACTTCGATTTTGTGTGTCTTTAGTGTTGAAGTTTGTGTTCAATCCATCGTAACAAGGTGATGGGTTCAATCCATGGTTGCCACCTACTAAAAATTAATTTCCTACGGGTTTCCTTGGCATCCAAATGTTGTAGGGTAGGCGGTATGTCCCGTGACATTAGTCGAGGTGCGCGAAAGTTGGCCCAGACTATCACGGATATAAAAAATAATAATAAATAAAAAAAATAAAAAAAGTTTGTGTTAATGTCTTGTTTGTCTCATATTTCAGATATTGGGTTTAGACACGATGGCAGAACTTAGTCTGGGCATATTGATAGACATTCTAGATGAGGAATGGATGAGAGACACACTCCCTCATGATGGTAATTCTCAGCCTTCATCTCTCTATAGTCAAGAGATTAATGATTATAAACTGCATTGTTTATCTAATATAGCTGTTGTATCGTAATCATAGATCTTCTACTCCCACCGGTGCTGGTTGTTCGAACCGATGACACTGAGGACTCAAGTATGTCTTCTTACTTTTAAACGCAACAAATGGATATTTCTTTCAATTTTGAGGGCATGATCTTAAATGAAGCATGTACTTGCACTTGATATGAAATTGGATACAATACATGAAGTTTTTGGATACCAGAAGGCAGAATGCATGAAGTTTCTAACTTTGGAATCAATGTGTTGCAATGCTATAAGTTGTAAACTTAATAAATTTAGAACTTTTGCTGTCTCTTAAAGATAGTTTTAAGGTGGGCAAGACTTGTTCAATAGATTAGAAAGGGTGGGGATAAGCATAAGGTAAGAAATGAGTCCCTTTACCTAGGTTATAAAGAAAAAAAAGAACAAAAAAGAAAAAGAACAAAGTTTCAAAATCTTGTTACGAGAAGTATCTAGTCATTCAAATTGTTATTTCCTGTGTTTTCAGGATATGTTATGTGCTTATCTATGTTTCAACATCAACAACAAGCAAGACACTCAAATTTCTTTTTTCTTCCTCAGCACTTAGTCTTGTCAATTCTTTTTTCTTAGCATTTATTTTCTCTTAAAAATCTCCTTCTTTCTCCTCATTTTCACCTTTTGAATTTTCAACTTATGAATTTCTGTCCCCCTATATCTTTTCTTCTTCTTTCATCTAGTTTTTACATTTTTAATATTTTCTTGAAGATTTTGCTGGATGTTTTGTGGTTTAATGGTGAGATTGTGCAGTTATATAAATTGAAGAAAGTAATAGGGAAGGTAGGAAGGGTCTTTAATGACTCTGTTACTAGTATAAAAGAGCTGAGGGAAGTTGTTTTGTCTTTTATTATTATTGTGAAAGATTATTGTTTTATTTAGTTGTCAACATAAGTATGCTCTCAATGACCAAAAGGGGTCATGTGTTCGAACCCCGCTTAATTGTGGAACTGAAAAAAATGTTTTATTTAGTAAATTATTTACTTGTCACTTGCTACATTCTGGCAGCATCTATTAGGTGATTCTTTCCATTAGACAATCAACGCTAGTTCTAAAAAGTTTACTTGAGAAATGAGAAACACTATTTAATAACTAAACATATGCAAATTTATACTGTGGTTTCTCTCTTTTTTCCAGTTATAGCTATTTTCAGTAGAAACCATTTTCATCCTCTTTGGCTCCTAACTTCTTGACAGATCAAGAGGCTCAACCAGTTGATGCTGATACTTGGCATGATCTTGCACTTGGTAACCAATGAAGCATCTCCTAAACTAGAATGGTATGTTTTCGAGTGATTTGTTGCTGCGAATACATTGCGGATTTTCAGATTTCGCTCATCTATGTTCGAAATGCCAAAGTTTGATGGAGAGTGTTTCTTTGTGGTAAAAGTTATGTTTTGTTTTTTGTGTGTGCCTATTACAGATTCCAAACTGAAGTTATGTACATGTTGGTGGCAGTGGGTTAAGTACTCCAAATGCATTTGCTGCTAGTTGTTGTTTGTATGGTACTTAAATGAGAAAATTTTATAATTTTTTTTTGTTATATTCATTTCTATCAGAAAAAAAAGGAGCATTACTATCAAAACGACTTTGGTACTTTTATCATTTTATGAGAAAATTTTATAATTACTCCTCTATATGTTCTTAGTTTTTTTTTTTTTTTTTTTTTGTTATAATCATTTCTTAAGACATGTTTGATATATATATTTTTAATAAGTCCATTTAAATTGTATTTGCTTCTTAAAACGTCAATTTTAGTTCCTGAATTCTCCTTTATTTTAGTACATAAACTTCATCCATAACCTTGTTAAAAACGTCTATTTTGATTCCTGCCATCAACTTTATGAGTTATTAGTTAACTATTGATGTAGCTTCTTAATATGTGGTTTATGTGTTTTAAGTATTAATAACTACATAAACATGAGCTTTGGATTTTAATTATTGGGAGGAGGTTGGAAGTAGGATGACGTTGAAATTTTAGAGAGTGATTTTAGAATAATTATTTGTTTATAATTGATTTATTAACAGTTATTTTTATAATCATTTAATGTTTGTTTAATGATTATCTGGTTTTATAAGACGCTAATAGAGCTCTCCTATTTTTTCAATATAATCATCTTTTTTTCAATATAATCATTTTATTATTTAATTTTTCATTTTTAATATTTATCGTCATTCATTTAAAAATGAGTTTTAGTCACTAAATGGAGTGACTTTAGAATAATAATTTTAAGTTAAAGTGATTGATTTAATTATAATTAATTTTACAAAGAGTATTTAGTTCCTTAATTTTAAATTAGTACTTTTATTGTTTGGTGATATTCTAGTTCAACATTACGATTACAAGTTTGATTTTGAAAATCGATATTTGATTTTTATTTTTTAAAAGTAATAATACCTTCCATGTAGGGTTTGTGATCCTCCTTCTCATTTATACTAAAAAAAATATCATTTTAAAAGATAATGTTTTTGGATATGTAAAAAAAAAAAGTGATTTTAATCATTTTAAAATTATTTTTAAACATATCTTCAAACTCAGAACGAAGAGGGACTTAGAGTTCCTTCATTTTACACTTCCATCCAACTAACAGTCATCGACAAACTACACACAAACCCATGACTTTTTTTTTTTTTTTTTTTGAGATTACAATAACTGGGGGTGGGGGAGACTCAAACCCAAAACCTCTAAGTTATTAGGTAAGCATTAATACCGGTTGAACTATAACTCTGTTGGCCCCATGACTTTGTTTAAACTTTAGGTAAAAAATTATCCAAACATTACTCAACAATCTAATAAATTAATCAACCCAAAACTACACCAAAAAGTCTTTGCTTGCATTAAATTTTTTAACATTATTGAACTTACTTTAATTATTGCTAATTTAAAATTTATTGTATATATATTTTTTTAAACTGGAGTAATTTTCATTAAATCTATAGGAAACAAAAACCTCCATGAAACCTAACTTTGAACAGATTTGGCCATTTGGGGATAAAACTGATACCCGTATTATAAAAATAATTTATAATTCTAAAAAAAATAGATGCAGTAAATTTAAATATTTAGGTCATACTCTCATAACCTAAAAAATAATATTGACATACATGACTTAATATGAGTTACATCCTATTTTAATTTAAACACAAAAATAATAAAGAAAAATAAGTAGAATATGGCCCCACAACATAGATGTACATTATTTTTTAAGTCATGTCGGGATAATACCTAAATATATTTCTCAATTTTAAAATATATAAAAAATAATGTAACAATTCCTTACTCCTCTCAAAATTGAAGATCCTTAAAATGCAATATTTGCTAACTAAAACGCCTTTCAAATTTCTTTCGTTTGCTTTAATTTGATTTTCTCTGGCCCAACACAGCAGGTCAAACGTGCCCATAATGAGCTAGCTTTGCGATCGAGATAACCGAGCCCTTCTTAAGGCATGTTTGGCTTTAAAAGAATGAGTTGGGTTGGATTGAGATCAGAAGATAAGTGAAATAAGTTTATGTTTGGGGGAAAGGAAAGAAAATATAAAATTTGATCGGATTGAAAGAGAATGGTTGAAGTTTTTATTTAAATAAAAAAATGAATATTTAATAGTTTTTTAATAATAAAGTTATGTTTGATGCGATGGAAAGTGAATTGTTGAAGTTTTTATTTAAATAAAAAAATAAATATTGAGTAGTTTTTTAATATTTTAATATTTTAATATTTAAATAAAAATGTGCGGCCCACGTGAAGTTGGATGGATTTATGGAAGTCCATGGGGGCAAACATGGAATAGAAGTCAAGTCTAGCCAACTCCACTGTTTGTCCATGGGCAAACATGCCCTTAGAGTATGAATTCTAAACCTAACATTTTTTTGATATCGGTGTGATTGTTCGGATCAGTTTGCGTGGACTTCGACTAATCACCGAATTGTAAACTTAACCTAATCTTTGAGGAAATAGATTTGAATATCAAAATGAATTGAGCAGTGGTAAGTTGGTACGATTGGCCTACTTGCGAAGTTCAATCCTCATTTCTCAACTGAAAATGAAAATCAATTATTATTATTAGTTCATCCTTCTTACAAATCAAACAAACCCCATTTCTTCATCACTTTCTCCGCTCAATTTCTCACCTCCGGTAATTCTTCTTTCTTTACTCTTTTTTTTTTTTTTTCAATTTTAATTTTTGAACTAGAAACAACAAATTTCTGGTTGTTTGTTTGTTTGTTGATGCTGCTAAAACTGATCAGGATCAGTTTCTTTTGTATTGGGTTCCCCTTTAGTGCAAATCGTCTCATTATGAACTAGTTTAATCTTAATTCTCATATTTCCATAATTATATGTTGTATTTGAAATTTCCATTAATTTGCTGGTGTGTGTGTGTTTTTTTTAAAAAAAATTATTATTGTTTTGATAATTTGAGCTCTTCAAGCACCAAATACTTTTGTTAATAAGGTATTTTTTATTATTTTTTATTGTTCGAGCTGCCTCGTTAGTAGAGGTTTTGGGGTCTACAAGACGAATGAGCTTGATTATAAAATTTCTTACTACAACGAGCACAAGTGCCACCGATATGTAGTGGGACGGCGCTTCGATTCCTTTTTATGAAAAATAAATTATTCTTTATTGTTCATATCAGTTATTAGCCCACCATTGGCTCTGAAATCCAATCCAGATTCATTATATTGTAAAGCCGTATGGGTTAAGTTTTTATTTTTTGGTCTCAGTTTGGTTTTAGGTTTCGAATTATTAAGCCTATCTTGATAAAATTAAGTTAAATATAAATGGAAAAAAAAGAGTGGGAAAAGCTCTTACTTAGATCTTGGATCATAATTGTTTTCTAGATTTCATTTTCATGTTCAATCTTTATGATACTTCCAGTTGTGGAAGAAAGAAAATTTATTGCTAAATGAAAATGAAAACTATGGTCAGATTGTTCAAGTTTAGATAATCTGTTTTGCTTGTTTTGGAATTTTTTTGTTGTTGCTGACACATTTTCTTCATTAATTTGGTTTTGGAATTTTGATGGTCAAGATTTCTCATCATTGTCTTTGTATTTTCTTTTTGCAGACCCATGGCCATGAAGGTTGAACTTCAGAAGGTATAGTGGATGACTGCTCTAGGAATTGCTTGGTTTTGTTATCATTTAGGTTTAAGATAGTGTCAAAGTATAAGCAAAATACTAACCAGGATCATTGGGGGCTCTTAAAACAATATCTCTAAGATAGCAGTGACCACCTTATTTGAATTTTTGTGGATTTCAAATTTACTTTAATAAGAATCTTTTCATTCTTGTATTGTGGCTAATTGATATTAATGTTGTGTTTCTTTGTACATGAATTAGATGCTTATTTTCTTTTTCAAGGCTTGTACAGATTGGAATTCTTGGGCTTTGGCTAATCTGGCATTTCCTACACTTCATTCTTAGCTCATTTTACTTTGTGGTGGGCATTGCCTCAACACTTGAAAGCTATTTGATCTCTTATGGATTCCTACGCAAATACAGTCATTTTAGTATAGACAAGGTCCAATATCTCGCCATTGTGGTTGAAAGTGATGAAGCCTATAATACCTTAAAAGTTATTGAACTTCTGCAATGGTTATCGTCCTTGGGCGTTAGAAGTGTTTGCTTGTTTGATGTTGAAGGTAACAATTTTAGGTCAATCCAAGAATTTTGAGCTCTCTTTTATAGTTGCCAAATGCTTATGAGAATGTCTTTTCAAATTTGGTTAAATATATGCTTATTTGACCCTATTTATGCTTTAGGGGTGCTTAAGCAATCCAAGGAAATCATTTTGAAGAAATTAAAGAATGCATCAGTATTTCAGGTACATGCAACTGTAACAAAGATAGATTCTTTAGACTCCATGTGTAATGCTCTTCTCTTTAGTGGATATTAAAGATAGCTTGCTGATCGTAAATAGGATATCTCAATGTGCATACTTTACATTTATGTAGTTTTTCATCACACTTTACATTTATGTAGTTTTTCATTCCATGGAGTTGCATATCGATATTCGCATGAGGCCGGTTATTTCTTCTATAGTATGGCAAATAACTGCTGGTTTTTGTTTTCCCCTCAAGTTTGACCAACAAAAATAACAGTAGTCTGGAATTTGAACTTAGGAGGTGAAAGGCCAATAATAAGAAAATTATTCATCTAACTTGGTCATTGCAGGGGACTAATGAACCTCTCCAACTAAACCGTGAGGGTATTGCTCTGGAGTTCATTTCAGCCTCCGATGGAAAGGAAGCCGTTGCCCGAGCAGCTAATTTTCTTTTTGAAAATAAGTGGAGAGAAACCAACATGAGTGGAGATCACTTTTCTGAATCTCAGATGACTGAGGCTCTAAAAGCAGTTGGTTTGTATTCTTGCTTACATTTGGAAAAGGTTCTGAGTACTATTTTACTCAAATGTGAATTAACCCTCAGGGGTATTTATGAATCTCGTTATTAGGTTGTGGAGGGACTGATCCTGATCTCATGTTAATATATGGGCCTACAAGATGTCACCTTGGGTTTCCTGCTTGGAGAATCCGCTACACTGAGATTCTGTGAGTTTTTTTGTTTACTATTTTCTTTAGATAAGTAACAACATTTTTCACTAAAATGATGAGAAATACAAAAAGGAAACCAAGTACCTAAAACCCCATTTGATAACCATTTCGTTTTTTGTTTTTGAAATTTAAGGTTATTTTTACTCAAATTTCCTACCATGTGTCATCTTTTCTCAAGAAAGTATGTGAATGCTAATCAAATTTCAAAAACTAAAACAAGCTTTTAGAAGTTATAGATATCAAATAAGAAAAAACATGTGGTGAAATAGTTGTGGCTTGTTGTAGGCTTTACTTTCAAAAACCAAAAATTTAAAACATAATGGTTATCAAACGGGGCTGAAAATATTACGAATTAATTTCATTAGGTGGATAATTACAAAAAGGTTTGACCAAAGAACAGCAGCTGGATGATCTAAACTATGTGAACACCCAAGCATCCTCCATCTCCTTGCTTTGAAGAGCAAAACTTTTCTTTCTTTCTATTAACAGTTTCTACACAAGGGCAAGGACTGATTCATTCAATCATAACCACCTTGTATTTTTCTTTAGGGAGTGTTCACAAAGGAATTGATTATAATAGCCATCATGCTTCATAAGATTTCAATAAAGACTAGCCCCATCTAATGCCAACCTCCTTGTATTTTAGTCATTGCTTCTCCCTTACAACAATTTTTATTTTCTCTCATCCATTTTTTTGGGTATCCCTTTCAAAGGTGTCAAAAGGACTCCATGGCTTGTGATTGTTTGGGCTTTTCTTTTGACTCTTTGGATAGAGAGAAATGGGAGATTTGAGGGATGTTTCCTCTACTTTTGATCGCTTTATGGATAACATTTTTTTGTATGCTTTTTTTGAGGGATGTTTCTTCTTCTTTTAATGATAAAACCAAGCTTTCATTGCGAAAAAATTAGTAGCTTTTTGTAATTATCGATAGGATTTTTTTTTTTTTTTTGTAACTTTTTTCATACATCAACGAAAGATTTTGTTTCCTATCCCAAAAACAAAATATTGATTTATATTGTACTGCAGACACATGGGACCATTGAAGTCCATGAAGCATGGGTCCCTGGTAAAAGCCATTTACAAGTTCACTTTGATGCGACAAAACTATGGTGAGTTACTTTCTATTGCCTTAATAAGTTCTAGTGTAGTTTCTCTATCTTGTCTTCATAATGTTATTGATATATATTATGACTCTTATTGGTGAAAATGATCTTATAACTCTTTTCCATTTGGTTATCAAACCATGTTGTAGCTTCCACAATTTTGTTTTGGTTTTTGAAATTTGGTTGGGTTTCAAATACTTCCTTAAGAAAAAATGAAAACAAAAAAAATCAAATGATTATCAAACGAGATGATTTTTTATAGATTAACTGTTGTCTCATATAATATTTTTGAAAGCCATCTGGCCAGCATAGCCACTGTGCTCATGTTAAACAAGGATTCTTACTCTTGGGTCTCGAAATTCAGACGTGCTCGGTTATGACGGTGAGTTCAACGACTCACTGGATTTGATATCCCAGATTGTAAACTGTTTTCTTCCTTCTCTTCAGATACCCAAGTGTAGAAGTTTGTAAATTCTGAACCTTTTCATACAAACTGATATTTGTTCAGGTTCTAATATATATTATGTTTTGAACCTAGCCAAATTTTAAAACTAAAGGCAAAATATCTCTCCATTTTTTATTTTTTGAGTTCAGAGCAGTAGGGTGGGGAGAAAATATTTCTTATATATTAATGAGTTGTACTGTTCTCAATTGTCTGAGAAGGTGAAAATACAAGTAAATAAGTTTTTTTTTTTTTTTTTTTTTTAATTATTATTATTATTATTATTTTTATGTTTTATTGTTTTAGTTTTAAGTAATTAATGAAACTAGTGACTAGTTTTATTTATCTGATGTTTCCAATAGGTAAATGAACTAAAGCATTGAGAGAAACTGCAGTAATGGAAGGCCAATGAATCATGAAGAAGAAGATGAAGATTCAGAAGTTAACTCAAGAATGTACATTTAACCTAAATATAGGTCATATGTTGTGGATTTGAACCACTTCTCTTTTATTCATAAATTAATTTTCTCTTGAAATGAAAAAAGAAAAGAAAAGAAAAAATCTCTAATACTAGTTTTAAAAATATTTTCCTACACAATGTACAATTAGCTCTATGCACAATAATTTTAATCAGAGTTGTTTTGCAGGGCTTTTTTTTATATAATTTAGTTTAACAAAATTTAGATGGTAGAATTCTTTAGAAAGGAAAAAATTGGCGAACCACCACACTGTGGGGTGGCTCAATTGGTCAAAGGGGGCATTGGAGTGTAAAAAGTGATGAGTTCAAATCTCATGGTGGCTACCTACCTAGAAATAATTTCCTATGAGTTTCTTTGACATCCAAAGGTTGTAGGGTAGACGGTATGTTCCGTGATATTAGTCGAGGTGTGCGCAAACTAGCCTGGACAATCATGGACATAAAAAAAAAAAAAAAAAAAAAAAAAATCCTGCAATTACAAATTTAATTTGTTTTCATAATGTTTTTAGGGAATTTGCGTTGTATAGCAATTTTCCTACTCTGCATTAGAATTATAGCAACTTTTTAAAAATATTGCAAAT
>JBBMEF010000003.1:2772380-2784043 GCA_037832685.1 Sicyos baderoa
GAAAATCTTGCATTAAATGCTTATAAGGGCAAAATCGTATTAAAATTTAATATTTAATTTTAAATTTTAAATAAAAAATTAGTTTTGTAAAAAAAAACTTGAGTGTCTAAATCTCCAATTACTTTTCGAAACATGTCTAGTTACTACACTTTCCCTAATTCTAATAGAAAATCATAAAGTTGCTATACAACACAAATTCTCTTAAAGAAAATTAGGAATCCTATCCTCGCCAATTTCCGACAGTAAATCCTTACCTCCATCCCTACGAAAAAAGATAATAAATTTTGCGGAGGCTGAGATTGTCTTTAATAGCGAGGACGAAGAAGCCATTTTTCGTCCCCACATCTCGACTCTAATAACAAGCTTTGTATTCTATTTCTTGAAAAAAAAAAAAAAGTTTTTTTTATTCAATTTCCGTATCTCTCACCAAAATTGTTAGGTCTTCTCATTTCCTAAACGTAAAATCCTCAACTTGTTAATGTATGATTACACCCTAATCCACAACATAAACTATGCTTACATTGACCGAACATTATAATAGTTTGTATATTTAAAAAGTATAGATAAGGATATGGTGATATGGTCAATGAAATGAGTATTAAACTACACTAATCAATGTCACAAGTTCCACAAATTTCTCTAATCTTTGCCCAAATGTAAACCATCATTTCTCATTTCTCATCCTCAACCAAATGGAACCCTCTTTGTATTTCTTTGTATTTCTTCATTTTTCCTTTCTTGTTGATTCAGTTCATTTCAAAATTGATGAATTCAATCCAAATCAAAGCCTTTTGCTTTTTCAAGGAGATGCAGCTCCTTCCAATGGAGCACTTCTTTTCAGTGATCCTGAATATTCATGTCAAGTTGGAAGAGCTATTTACAAAGATGATGTCCCAATTTGGGATTCAAAAACAGGAAAACTCACTGATTTCACTTCCCATTTCAGCTTCACAATTGATACTCAAAATACTCCATATTATGGCCATGGAGTTGCATTTTTCTTGGCTCCTTCTGGTTCTCAAATCCCTTCAAATTCAGCTGGTGGGTTTCTTGGCCTTTACAACAAAACATACACCAATTCCCCCATGAACCAAATTCTTCATGTTGAATTTGATTCCTATTCTGATGATTGGGATCCTGGGTTTGAACATGTTGGCATCAACATCAACTCTGTTTCTTCCTCTAACTTCACCAAGTGGAATGCCACTTTACATAGCTTGGACACTGTTGATGTCATGGTTTCTTATGATTCAGCTACTAAAACCTTGGGTGTGACATGGACATATCAAACAACCTCAACTCCTTTGGAAAATACCACACTTTCTTACCATATTGATCTTATGAAAGTTCTTCCTCAGTTTGCTGCTGTTGGATTTTCAGCCGCAACTGGGGCGCATTCGGAGAGGAATTTGCTGTTTTCATGGGAATTCAACTCCACCTTGGAAGAAATCAAAACCCCAAGTGAAAACAATGGAAAAAAAGTTGATATTATCATTGGAGCAACAGTTTCAATTGGAGGTTTGTTGATTATTATCATGACATCATTTATAGTGTTTAGTAAATGGAAGCAAAAGAAAAGAAAAGGGGAACTGCAAAATCTTGAGGAAGTAAACTTGACATCACTTAACAAAGATTTGGAAAGAGGGGTTGGACCAAGAAGGTTTTCTCCCAAGCTTCTTGCAATGGCAACCAACAATTTTTCAAATGATAGAAAGCTTGGCCAAGGAGGATTTGGTGCTGTCTATAGAGGGCACATACAAGATTTGGATTTAACAGTAGCTGTTAAGAAAATCTCAAGGGGTTCAAAGCAAGGAAGGAAAGAGTACATAACCGAGGTGAAGATCATTAGCCGGCTTCGACATCGAAATTTAGTGCAGCTCATAGGTTGGTGTCATGACAAAGGAGAGTTCTTGCTAGTTTATGAGTTCATGTCCAATGGCAGTCTAGATTCTCATCTCTTTGGCAAGAGAAATCCTCTGGCTTGGACTATGAGATACAAGATTGCATTAGGCTTAGCCTCTGCATTGCTATATCTCCATGAAGAATGGGAACAATGTGTAGTTCATAGAGATATTAAGTCTAGCAATGTCATGTTAGATTCAAACTTCAACGTTAAGCTCGGCGATTTCGGGTTGGCTCGATTGATGGACCATGAGTTGGGAGCTCAAACAACAGGGTTGGTTGGAACTTTGGGGTACTTAGCTCCTGAATACATAAGCACAGGTAGAGCTAGTAAAGAATCTGATGTGTTTAGCTTTGGGGTGGTTGCATTAGAGATTGTGAGTGGAAGAATGTCAAGAACTTCAATGGAAAAGGAATCTCATAAGGGATTGGTGGAGTGGATTTGGGATCTTTATGGAAATAGACAAATGTTTGAGGGCATGGATGAGAAATTGGAATCTGATTGTGACAAAAAACAGGTTGAATGTTTGATGCTTGTTGGATTATGGTGTGCTTATCCAGACCCTAATCTTAGACCTTCAATTAAACAAGCAATTCAAGTTCTTAACTTTGAGGCAACAATCCCAAATCTTCCAAGTAAAATGCCTGTCCCTACTTATCATGCTCCTTCCACATCCATGAACTCAAATGATCAACCTTCTATTACTGTAAGTCTTGACATGGGTCGTTGAAGACTGTTATTAAGTTTTATGCCCTAATTTATGTTTTATTATGTATGTAGATATTCTGTTTTGTAATTTTTGAGATATGTCTTGAATTATGATGCCCCACGATTACTTAGCCGGGGTCTTATTAGCCTTACTTGATCAACATTCTGTATTGTGTATCTCTAAGAATAAATAAGAAACTATTTTTTCTTTTGTCTATGAATATAACTAACATGTAAATCATCATGTTTTGTCTAATGTTATTTTTATGTTTTATTTTGTATATCTAACTAACACGCTGGCCAAATTTCAGCTCGATCTGACAGTGGAATAACTGGAAAACATCAAAATATCGAAACTGACAGAAATCTCTTTCCTCTCTCTAAGTTCTTGTTTTTCTCGATGGCTATTGATTTTTCAAGTTCTCTCAAATGAAAAAAAAAAAAAAAAAAATGAAAATGTCACTTTTAAATATAAAGTCTTAATGCTTCTACAAGAAAAGTATGAAGTCCTAATGGGCTTTGAGCCTTCCACATATTGAATAAGACCCAACACAACTCTCTTTCAATAAAAAAGATAGAGAAATACATTCAATCCCCCCAATACTTTATTGTGCTAAAAAGTGGTATGGGGGTAGGGATTGGCTCCATCAATTAACATGGTTGTTTTTTGAGACCCTCCCCACCCAAAATCAGTATCATAAAGTCCAAACTTTGGCGATCCCGCAACCGCAACGGTTCGAGATACGGGCATCTCCTTAATCAATCCCCCTAAATTATCTTCAATCATTTCATCAAAATTACCAGCCTTAATACTCAAATCTATCCCACTAATCCTATCACTAATCCTATTCCAAATTAATCCCGTTACATTAAACAAAATCCGCCATTAAGGCTGCGATTTCGCTAAGCAAGTTGTGATGCAAGAATTCACCACAAAATGATGGCTGGGCCCCACTTTTGTCCTCAATTTCTCCATGTCCGCACGTGTGACCTCGAACGTGCCGCTCACGATGTCGTCGCCCGTTAACTCTTTTGTCGGAAAGCTAACCGTTTTAGGATTGCTATTGCTAGAGACAAACGCCTTGAAAATATTTTCTTAATTAGAACTTGTTTTGGTTTTTGAAATTTGTATGGTCGTCAACAACGATTTTGTCGAACTTCGGAATTAAATCTGATTGGAGACGGTTGTTGTTGTTGATGTTTCTACAAATTGAAGTCTACGATTTCAAAAACAGAGTGATTTGGGCGCTCATAATTGGAGTCACTTCAGAGTCCAATGAGTGCAGATTTGGGACACAAAAATGAGATTCATTTGCCTTACGGATGTGATTTGAAGACAGTGGTTGAAACAGAGTCGCCCGAATTGTATGGTGGGATCCAGAATTTCAAGTAAAAAAACTTGTAAATGTGGATCAAATGTGGGGTGACATTTTAGCAAGGAAAACTATGAAAGAGTCAAATAGCGTGATAATTTCACTGTTTGGTTGTATACCAGTTCAAAATCAGCATTACGGATTCGAATTTTAAAAGAATCGATCGAAATTTTATATTCTTTAATTAATCATGAGATTACAAATTCTATTTTTTAATTATTTGATTTTCGTTTTAGTTTTAAAACTTTTAACTTAGTTTTGTTTTAATTCACAATAATTTATTTATTTATACATATATTTTTTCGATACAGTATTTAGCAAAGGTTGCAAGATTATTTAAATTTAAAAAATAATTATAAATATCATAACAACCAAAAAGGTATCTAAAATAAATTTAAGTCAAATACAGATTATTGAAAACAAATATATTGTGAGGATAATCTATTTTTTTATTATTATTTATTAACAGTAAAAATAATAATAAAAGAGATTAGAGATTTGAATTTATAACCTTAGCAGTCCACTTTAACCTAAAAAGATATTTTTACATATGTGGAATGTTTTGGATTCATGATATAATTTTCAGCAAAGTTTATGTACGTCCGTAAAGTAAAATGCAATTATTTTCCACAAGGACCTGTGAATTTTGAGGAATTTTCTTTGACTATATTTGGTAATGTAGGCCCCGTTTGATAATTTGGTTTTTTGTTTTTGATTTTTCTACAATATTCTTCATCCTTCCTACCATTTATCGATCTTTCTTTAAGAAAGTAAGAGAATATTAACCAACTTTTAAAAACAAAAACAAATTTTGGGAAGCTATTTTTTTTTTTTTTTTTTAAAGTTAGTTGGTTTTTCCCTGCTTTCTTAAGAAAATATGTATACATTGTGGAAATGATGAAACAAATTGTAGAAAATTTGAGAGAAAATAGGCTTAAATTTGAAAAACAAAAAACAAGAAACCAAAAGGTTATCAAACCGGGCCGTAATTACCAAACTTATTTGATCTCTCTTAATTTAATTAATTGTAAATTTCTCGATGATTTGGTATCTATCAATTTTCTCCATCTCTACCAAAGAATAATGTTAATCATCTCTTGCAATGCAAGTAAAAGAAAATTAACCAAACTAAATTTAAGATTGAATCAAATGTACTGGAAAATCTCTCAATTGATTTTAAATTAATTCTCTTAACTATTATATTAACATAACTTAGCTGGATACAAAAAAAAAAAGTCATGTAACCTCTTGTTTTATATATATATATATATTGTACAAAATGATGTTACTTAAGACTTTGCTTTTATATTTGCCATATTGTTGTATCAACTTATATATATCCAAGTCAAGAGTTGATTCAAAAACAAAATGTACATATGTTATACACTATGATGATGTAACACTTGATTAATTTTACATCATATTCATTGCACTCATACAAAATTAATTAAAGTTTTAGAAAAAAAAGAGAAAATTAATTGTGGCATTTTGACATTGTGGTAATATATAAAAGTTGTTAGAAATTAAAGTGAGTTAGAATTAGGTAGGCTACGACCAAAGAAAATTAATATTTTTTTGCGTGTACAAATCAATAATTATCATCTCATGAAACGGCTGCTTTTCATATTCAAAATCAAACCTACCCAATGGATTTCAATCATATCTTTTTTAAATACGATTTCAATAATATATTAGTCTTATTTTATTCATATTTGTAAATAAAAGTAAAAACGCGACACAAAACCTGGGATATTTAAGATGAAAAAAATAAAAAGCTTCTAGAAATTTAATTTTTTTTTATCCCTAGTTTGTTTTGGTTTTTTGGATTTCAGTCATAACTCTTAATTTTTCTTTTGGTCTTAGAGTGATTTACAACCAAATAAATAATAAAATCACTCCGTCATTGATCATTTCAATTTCTTTTTAGCTTCTAATATAAAGTATTTATTGCTGACTAATAATGGTGAAATACTCACTTTGTGGTATTTAATCCCAAAGGATTGGGAGTATATATGAGTTATTTTCTTTATTACTAAGTTTTCTTTTTAATACAAATCGGAAGAATGAAGATTACACACTCTACAAAAAGATTTTACTCTCTCATATAAATAAGTTATTAGAATCGAACTCGTAACTATGGTGTTGAATTGAATTACCACTAAATAATAAATTCATCAGACCACCGATCTATTAGATTTTTTTTTATTACTAATTTATCTTAGGGTGGAACAAAACTAAGATCCCATATTTAAAAGATAGAGAAAATGATGCATGATATCTATATATTATTATGAGATCTCCACTTTTCCGATAATAAGATCCTCAACATGTCCTATCAAAATGGTATTTTTTTTTTTTTTTTTCTCATCCGTCTTGAATCATATTTTATTAATACCTATTTGGACTTTTGAGCTCCGAAAGAATATTATGAGAATCCACCTCAAAATTAATTGGTAATGAGAGGAGCAACTCATATCTTTTATATATTGTTACGAGTTCTTCGCTCCTTCCAATGTGAGATATTGTTATAAGGATCAATCCTTATCGATTAGTTTTCTAAGTTACTTTCCTCATTATTGTGAGTATATTTTAGGCTCTATATCAAAACTTAAATGCTACGAAATTTAATTTGGTTTAAAATCTTCATTAATCGGCTACACCTAAAAGTATCGAATGGATCGGTGACGCAGTTGGTTGTCTTGATTGATGTTAACGCGTAGATCAGTATTTATCTCCCTTCTCTCATATATACTATAAAATAAAAAATAAAAATAATGACTACACCTAAAAGTGATTATATTCTAAATAAAAAAGTAATTAAGGTTCTGTACACACACACATTCATCACCAAGAAAATTCATTTAAAAGGAAACTTAATTTTAAATATACAAGCACTTTTATAAAAGTCATACATAATGACATGTTTGGAAGTTATCAAAAATCATAAACAAATCCCATAATCAGAAACAGACTTCAAAACATCAAGGACAAAATTAATCAAAAAGCTTCAAATGTCAAACCACTTTTTCTATTCCACACTATAAAACTAAACACTTTCCTTGTCATTTTTCCAAAGACTAAAACACATAATCCATTTCTTAATATTCAAAAGGTTAGCTTCTCTTCTTCTTCTCTTTATAATTCTTTCCATCTCATAAAGGTGTGAAGCTCACAAGTTTTTGAAGGGTTGGTTTCAGGCTGAACATGATGTCGAGATCTCCGACACTCGATGAGAACGGCGTAAAGAAGGGGCCGTGGACGCCGGAGGAAGATCGGGTACTGGTGGATTACATTGAAAAACATGGGCATGGAAGCTGGAGAGCTCTTCCAAAGCTTGCTGGTTTGAATAGGTGTGGGAAGAGTTGTAGATTAAGGTGGACAAACTATCTTAGACCTGATATCATAAGAGGGAACTTTTCTGATCAAGAGGAGCAAATTATCATCAATCTTCATGCAGCTCTTGGAAACAAGTAGGCTTTTTTAACCTAATCTTCTTTCTTTTTTTAATATTCGTGACTATTAGCTTGCGCGCACCAATGACTAATATCACAGGATCACATACCACCTAACTTTACAACATTTGAATTTCAAAGATCACACATAAATAACTAATTCCTATTCACTATGGATTGAACTAATCACTCAAGGTCCTTCTAAACTGGAGTCAGACGTAATACCATTGCACCACAATATTCCTTGTTTGTGCATATGAAAATTATTTTGTACTCGCTAACGTTGTTGTTTAGCTTTTTTTCTTCACACTTTTGATTAATTTTAATTTTGTTTCAAGACTCAACATCAAAATTGCATACAGTTAAATGAACGATTGAAGAACAAAAAAAATACTTTTTGTATCTATATTTATCCATAAAATAAAAGAACAAAAAAAAATGAACGATTGAAGTCTTTTTTAAGTGATTATGAAAAATTAATGACAAACCCTCAAAAGAGTTTTTTTTATTTACTATTATTTATCTTTGTTATAAAAGGCCTAAAACAAATTTGAATAACCATGAGTTCTTTTGTACAAATGAATTGAAATATTAGAAAACTTTTTTGTTTTTTGGTTTAATTTTGATTTGTGTTGCAATTAGATGGTCGATAATAGCGAGTCATCTCCCGGGACGAACAGATAACGAGATTAAGAACTTTTGGAACACTCATGTGAAGAAAAAGCTTCTCCAAATGGGCATTGATCCTGTCACTCACATGCCAAGAACTGATTATGATATCAACAATCTCTCAAATCTTCATCAATTGCTATCCCTTCACACACAAGCCACTCAACTAGCAAAAGCTCACCTTCTCCAAAATGTTTTGCAACTTCTAAGCTCTCATTCTTCCCTCTCCATTTCCAATAACATTTTCAACACACAACAAATATTAGACCTAAGTTCTAATATTCCCTTTGGATCTTCTATCCAAACCTTCCCAGTTAACATAGAGCCCCCAAAGCCATCACTATCATGCAACGTCGTGTACGCCGAACACACGAATGACACATTAGGGTTTGGAAACGATAACGATCGAGCGGGGACTTTCTACGACATGAATCAAACCTCGACATCACTCCCCATCTTGATTCCAGCTTCTCCTGAATACTCGAAAATACCGACGGTTGTCGAAGATGAATGGAAAGATCTTATGGATGATGAAGATTCAGATTCTTACTGGAAACATGTTGTAGAGTAAGTATTGAGAACATAAATAAAAACATTAAATTATATCGTATTTGTTTTTTTAGTTCTCAACTATAATTGAGGATAGAAAAATTCAAATTCTTAATCTTTTGGTTACTTGATTATACATGATAGAGCCTTGCTCCTTTGGCAATATATATGTATATATATGACGTTTAATCTTTTGGTTACTTGATTATACATGATAGAGCCTTGCTCTTTTGGTTAATGCAACGTTTGTTTAATTGACGTTTTCTGTTTTCTGTTTTTTGTTTTTGTAGGCAAACTCCGCCTCTGCCATGGACAGTCTCTTGACAACTTGGGGAGATTAGAGTGTAGAGGGTTTTACATTTGCTTGTATATATTATATGGATGGATTTTTGTTGGCTTTTGTTTTAATGTATGATTCTTATATAAATAACATGGGATCAATTGACGTTTATTAATGTTTTCAATCACTTGATTTTGCTTATCAATTCAACAATTTCAGCTCATTTACTAATCAATCTCCCTGATTAATTAATCTACTATTGGACAACTCTTAAAAATCATAACCAAATGTTAAAAAACTAAAAAGATGAGTTATTTTCAAAAGGGTTGTTCTCATTTTCTAGAAAATAAAAAAGGAAATTTATTATAATTATAAAGTCTGTCGGCGACATTTAGGATTGGAAAATCGATCTCATGACATTTTTACTCGGAAGCATTATTTTATATTTTCTAAATTATGATTATCAATGACTTAGATTTTATGGATAATAATAAACTATGTGTTCTAAATTATATTGCCTAATTATAAGAATTATGATAGAGTTTGGTTTAGCTTTTGAAATAAGGTTGAATATTTATCATATATTTGTCTACTCCTATTATTAGAATATAATTCATATAGACAAAAGGTCAAACTTAAATGTATTTTGTTTCCCAAGTGGAATCCAAAGGATAGGGGTAATGGTCACCCTCAAATTAAATATCACAATAGATAGAAAAGAGAATTCTTTTTGTGCCAAATGGGTATAAAAAATTGTATATGATATTATTAAACCAAAAGATGTATTTAATTAAAAATATATATATACAAAGAGAATTTGCACTCTATAACAAATTTCCTATCCCACGTTAAAATAATAGCAACTTTTTAAAAATATTGCAAATATAGCAACTTTTTTTCCAGATACTATTGATAGATTCTATCAACACTATTGATGGAGTCTATCAAACATTATTGATGGAGTCTATCGGACGTTATTGATGCAGTCTATCAAATAGTATTGATGAATTCTATAAATCTGATTTTGCTATATTTACAAATATTTTCATTACTTTACTATGTAATTTTTTTGTATTTATTGTAATATTCATGCAAATTTCCCTATATACAATCTATTATTAATAGGGATTTCGATTTTTGTTTTTAACTTTCCAAATTTGTATGTGTTCCACATTATTTCTCCACCGTAGGCCTCTTTGAAAACAATCGGATATATCCGAAACTTTCATAATTAAAAATCGATGCGAAAAATTATAAATGAAAATAATATTACAATTACAATTTTCTTTAGGAGAAAAACTTTTTTTATTTTTTTGACTACAAGTTGGGGAACGTGATTACAAATACTGAGAATGGAACATGTGATACTGGTGTTGAACTGGTTCACAACTAAACAATGATATAATTAATTAATTTGACCTATTTAATCATAATGTAATTTTTTATATATACAAATTGGGAGAGGATGACAACAAACCCTATCTAGAGATACTATAACTAAATATCGATTTTCAAAATCGAATTCATGATCGTAATGATAAACTGGATTACTACCAAATAATAATGAAACCAAAACACCACCAATCTTTTTGAAATTTAATCATAATGTAATAGACATACTTGAAATTAGAAGTCCAAGAAATATAGTAAATGGATTTGAGAATCAAATAGATGGGTGAGTTTATTAACTACAAAACCAAATTGACTATTTAGCCCTAGTTTGTTGTTTGGAAGACGCAAATGACAGTTGCAACCTTGAAAAAAAAAACACTCGTCTTCTAGAAGAAGGCATCCTAAGTGTTGACATTTGAGGTAGGTACAATCTCATGTCAAAATTCTCGGTCATATGCAAGCACAATTTCCCCTTTTTTTTTATCGATCGTGGGCATCTTATCCTCACATCGACTTCTCACCCTTACAATATTTGAATGCGTAATTCGAAAATTTATTTTGTCTCAATTCACAAAATCTTTCCTAATCATTAGATCACTACATGATGATTATATACCATGGTGTCACGTGGCACACTACTATGATTAGATTATAAAATTAGTTATTAATTTATTACAACAATAAATTAGGGTTTCAAAAGAAAGAAAAGAGAGAGCACAATGGTCGCATTTTCAAAAAAAAAAAAAAAAAAGCATTTTCACTCATGATCATGCTTTAAGTTTAAAGACAATATTATTCTTTCTGCTTTGCTGCTGCTTTGTTGGAAATTTTTCATTTGATCTCTGCAAAGTCTGTTCTCTTTTGAGGGATTTGTAGATAAAGGAATTGTGCTTGTAAAATATGCAAAAAGTGAGGTTAAAATATTAACCATGCCTTAACAATAATCTATTCTCATTTTATAAAAATAAAAATATTTTTTTTAAAAAAAAGTCAAAGCGCCTTTATTAACTATTAGGTATGACTATTTCCCCTCCTTTGATTAATACTATTGATTTCAAGCAACCAACAAGTAAAGTGAGATTTCTTTAGTTTCTTTTCTTCTCTTTCTAGAACATGAAAAGGACTGAGTTGGTGTACTTATATATAAAATAATTGAAAATTAAACCTTTGTATGAAAAAAATAATGATAATAATAATAACAACAATAATAATAAATAAACACGTTCTTAGATAATCTGACTGGAAATATTAAAGAAGAAAAATAAAAGGTTAAACTTCCATTTTGGTCCCTCAACTATCATGAAAGTTCCATTTTGGTCCCTGAACTTTCAAAAGTC
>JBBMEF010000003.1:2784143-2798551 GCA_037832685.1 Sicyos baderoa
CTTGAAGGACTAAAATTGGACATTTGAAAGTTGAGGGACCAAAATAGAACAAAAATGATAGTTGAGGGACTAAAATTAAACTTTTGAAAGTTCAGGGACCAAAATGGAACTTTCATGATAGTTGAGGGACCAAAATGGAAGTTTAACCAAAATAAAATTATACTCATAATTCATAACTATTCAAATCAAATTATCATGTATACCTCAACTAATTTTGCACAGTAAAGCGCTTAGTTATCAAAGAAAACTTTAAAATGAGAGGGCATGGTTCGAATCCTCGAACCCAAATTATTGCAATCTAAAAAAAAAACTTTAAAATGAATTTGAAGTATGATCATGAGGTAATTTATTTTATTAAGTGGAAAATTGGCTAGTTAATTTCTTATAGAGCGTGTCACTAATATAAATTTGAGACGGGCAAAATATATGTCGGTCACCTTTCTTTATACCGGTCATAAATGTCTTCGTGTTTTTTTAAAAAAATTTCCTAGACCGTCACCGTCGTCCAAATTTCTATAATGTTTCCTATCTCTATATTAGCTTAGTAATATTCATTTTAAAATTTTATAATTAAGTTTTGACCCTTTGAGATTATGGTCGATCAGTTCACCAGACCATCCCTTTAGATAAGTTATCTATCCACCTAATTTTCATCACATCAAAAGTTTTCTGTCACCAAGTCCAAAGATTCATTTAATTTAGGATTCAACTTGCTAATCTTTTTTTTTTCTCACACCATTTAACCATCTCCTGCTTGAAAAATAAAATCATAATCAACCTTAAGATTCTACATTCCTATCAACATTTTGTAAACCATGTATTGTATTGCGATAATCAAATTTGATTATGATTTTAAAATACTACTTTATAATCGACATTAGAAGATTTCAATCGGCTTGATCATTTCTATCTATTATTAGTTTCGAGCATGTTTAAGATCACACATCACTTAAATATAGTCATTTATTAGGAGGAAGACAAAGCATTTTAAAAGAATAGAACAACAAACATAGCTCCTACATAGATTGATAATTTGATATGATATTCTGTATTTTGAGGCCTAAAGTTTAGATGGTTATGACCACTAAGTGACCAAAGAGAGTTTTGGGGTGCTTTAGATGATGGGTACAATCCATAATAATCGTCTACCTAAGAATTAATTTCTTACGAGATTTTTTGACATCTAAATGTTCTAGGGTCAGACAATATGTGTCGTGACATTAATTGAGGTGCGCACAAGCTGGCGTGGAAAATCATAGATAAAAATAAAATAAAATAAATGATTTTATTAGAAAAAAAACAAAAAAAACAATTGAGTGGAGAATTTTAATTCGTAACCTTGAAGTCACCCAGTCATACAAGATGCCACCAAAATTTTGTACTTTTTTAACGTTTCAAAGAGTTGGATCATATGATATGAAATATTATTAATTGTTGCACTCTAAATAATGGTAAAGATTGAGATGACTTTTGATTATTATAAAACTAACAAGCTTACTAGCCTAGTTTTCTTTTTCTTTCTTGAAAAGGCTTATTAGCCTAGTTTAATTAAGGGACTTCATGAATTTAGTCAGTAGGTATTTTGTTGACCTTAAAATGTAACTAACTAACCCACCTACTTTACCAAGTTTGTTATAGTTTTAGTATATGATATTCCAACTCTTAGGCTCTAGGTATGAATTCAAACCATATTTGTCTTATATTGAAAAGAGATCTATTCTTAGTCATTGGTTTTGGTAGCCCACATTTTGTATAAAGGGGTGAGAACTCTTCACTTGGTGAAATAAGGTAAAATCACTCACATACCTATCAAAATGGTACTTTTTTTTTAGTTCACCAATTTTGAGTTAGATTGATCAGAATTATACTCATTTAAATTAGATTTAAAATTTGTGGACTGAATATCAATTTAGATTGGATCAAACATCCAAGGTGAGAAATGGCATGTATTCGGCTCATTGATCAAATATCTATAATTTTAAAAATTAGAATTTAATCTTTATGATTTACACGAAGTTAGAAAATTTTTACAAATTGATAAAATCTAAAACATAATCATCGTTATTCATGAGCGAATTAAATTGGACCAACTCTAAAACTCATAAAAACTAAACCATAAATACTTCTCTCCCATGCTACGGTGACAATCTCTACCATTGCGCCAACCAATACACCGTTTACTGCAGATAAAATGAAAGAACAGCATCTATTTCTATAACCAAATGTTTTAACCACTGGGATACAATTTCTCAAGTGTAACAATAATAATAATAATAATAATAATAATAATAATAATAATAATAATAATAATACAGACCACAAGAATTGAAACTTTTGAATGCATTACAACTTTCAAGAACAAATGGATATTGATAGCTTTAAGCCAGCTTCTCTAGATTTGGAAAAGACAAACAGATCTTTAATAAATGAAAAAACATAAAACTCAAAAGTTAGGCAGAGATTCCAAGTATTTTTCCATAACAAAATAATCATCATGGGTCATTTCTAAAAATTTAATGTCAAACTTAGGGTAAGTGATGTTGATCTCATTGCTAGCTCATCCTCCAGCTCATCCTTTCCTGGCTGATCTGGCATCAAAATTGGAAACCATACAACTATGCTTTATTTCTATCAGTCATCTCCATGTTCATACCTATCTTTTCTTGTAAATCATTTCTTTCTGCCAGAATGGCTGGCTTCTAATTTGTCTGCTCCTTTTATACATTTACTTGAACAATGTCCAACTATAAGGCTATAAAGAGGTAACATCTTTGATCTTCCTGCTAGATGGAAGAAATAAACAAAAGCGCAGGCAATATTCGGACAGAAGAACAATTGTTTCCTATCTAATCTTATCGATTTATATGCCCTACGAGAAAGAAACTTCTCGATTAAGGGTAAGTCTTGTTAGTGAAATCATTTTCTTGGTAGGAAACAAAAACTTTCACTAATATATGAAAAATTTTAAAAAGATCAAACCATCAAAATTGCAAAAAAATTTGCCAATAAGATAATAATGTACATAAACTAAAGAATGTATACTATGAGCCCATTAAAATGCAAGTACAGTAGTGGATTCAATAAAGCATCGTCTGTCTTGATCCTTGTCATCAAAGACTTGTTAATGAAATCCCTAGATTGAGATATGCTCAACGAGCCAAAACTTTTTTTTCCCCCTCAAAATCATCCTATGCGGTGATATAAGTGTTTTCTAGTAGAAGTGAAAAGCACTTCTGCTTCGACCATAGAGCACTTGCATGGTGCATTTAAAGGCGTATAACTCTTCTGCGCACTTTAGTATCATGAGATAAACTATTTGGCCCTACAATATTTAGTTGTCAAGAAAACAGGTTAGAAATTAATTCTGAAGTAGATGAACTCTTAATCGTTTCATTCCCTAAAGCTTCAAAGCTCTCATGACCCACGGTCTTCCCCAAAAGTGCTTCTATTGAAAGTGAGAAAATTTCCAAGAATGTAACTACTAAAAGATTTCAGAGCTAACATAGAATCTTCAGTATTAACAATATGCATACATTAGAGTATAACTACGAAGAATCTCTATTTTGGACAAAAGTCCATTTCAGAACACTAAATGAAATCCGGTGTTTGCTGCGAACGATCCCTGCCAAATGATTTTTTTCCTTTAAATGTTGTCAAAAGTTCATTAAACAGAAGCAAGAGGAAATCAGTTGTCCAAATAGAATCAAGTTACATTTCTTAATTTACACAAAGAAATGGTAAATATTGAACAACAAAATTTACTCCGAGAGGGAATTAAGGAAGCACTTCACAATAATGCAAAACAAGTTCATATTCATTGATGTAAAAAGCAGCAAACCGAGAGGAAAGGCACAAAAACAGCTTCCACTACATTATGATACACACAACTCAAATAGAACCCAAACAGAACTAAAATAGTATTGAAATATTAAAATGAAAAAAAAAAAAAAAAAAAAAAAAAAAAAAAAAAAAAAAAAAAAAAAAAAAGCTACAAGATTAGCAAAGTATTGAAGGAATTTGGAAACTCAGCAGAGTACTGCAAGTATTTGAAATCTCCCCTCTTAAGTACTTTACTCAAGCATAAAACCATCCAAAAAAATTGTCTTATTTTTTCCACTCCCTCCGATTAATAACAATTCACTCTAGTGTCTCTAGAGGATCTTGAAAAAAATGATGAGTTCAATCTATAATGGTCATCTACCTAGGAATTGATTTCCTATAAAAAAAAAATTTAACATCTAAATCTTCCTTATCCGAAGAGTCACAGATATATAAAAAAAAAACAAAAAAATCTTCCTTATCTCTTTTTTCTTTTTGAATTCAACAACAATTTGGAACATCGAACCCATGACCTTTTGATTCATAGGTGATAGGCACACATCGATGAGCTATTGCTCTTACATTTTCATCAAGTGTTATCGAAGGCCCCTATCTAAACGATTATTATTGTTATTACGCATTTGTACCAGACCGTAACAGCCAAGTTCAAACACTCAACACAAACACCAAAAGATATTCAAGGAACAAAAGAAATTTTGTAACTTCAAGTTGCGAGCGTGCTCTACCAGCGTCTGCAAGAATCCTACAAATTATACTAAGCTAAACTAAGGGCAGAGAAAACAAAAAACCAATTACAAAAAAGATAAATAATCAAATACCAAACACCAAATATGCTATCTCATCAAGGTAGAGGTCAATATAGCCTACAAGCCACTTATATGGCTTGATCTTGTAACTCATGCATAATTCATAATAATGTGTAATAATTAGCAACTTGTTCCTTATAAGATTTCAACTGACTGAACTCACTAATGGGTGTAAAATAAAACAGTATTATAGTCTTAGATTGATAAATACCATCCACCCTCCTTCCAAATCAACAGAACACTACCTCCTTTTCATTTGTAGCAGATTTGTTAACAACATCTAAGAAAAATTTGGTCAAGAAAGGCTCATAGTTAGGCATTTTAGCATACCCAGGTAAGTAATTAATATCAATCACAAGATACCTATTCCGATCACTACTGTCCCTAATCAGATCAAAGTTAAAAAGCTTAAGCCCCGTTGCTTCCCTTAACCCAGCTGCCAAATTCATAACAAATTCCAAAGATGGCATTTCAACATTACCCTCGTCGTCCCCTTGCGGAGTCCCCGAATTCGAAATCTGCGAAAAGCTCGACACCGCATCCATCTTCTCCAACTCCTCCGGCGAAATGTCCGGCAGCGATTTCCTCGTCACGCAAACCACGCATTCCCCAACCACATAAACCTTGAACACAACCCCGCCATGGTTAACGAATTCCTGCAACACAATCGGGGCGGTTAGCCCCTTCAATCCGGCATCATTCGACACCAAACTCAACTGATGCGATTTGGCAGAGCCGTCGGACTCCAAGGGCTTGGCGATCAGAGGGAATTTGAGCCCTAAATCGCGAAACGAACTCAGCCCATCTTTGATCAATACGGCCAAATCCGAATCCTCCACGAGGACTTGCCTGGGAGCCTCAATCCGGTCGAGCCCATGAGGGATTTGGACCTGGTTAACGACTCGGAGCATAGAATCGCGGTTGAGGAGGCGGGAGACTAGCTCGGGCGGGTCGACGACGACGACATCGGGGAAGCGGGAGGTGAAATCGCGGAGTTGGTGAACCCAGGAGGGGTCGTAGAGCTTGTGGATGATGCAGTGGAAGGGGGATTGTTGAAGGAGAGGGGTAAGAGGGTCAATGCGGACGAGATCGATGCCATGGAGTTTGGCGTAGTCGATTAGGGAAGGGAGGATGAATGAGCGCTCCTTCTTGGGGGAAAGGGCGTAGCCGACTCGAAAGCGAGGGGAAGACATTGATTGAAGAAGAAGAGGGGCGTTTGGGAAGGGGGGATGGAGAGGGAAAGGGGAATTGGTAGAGGAAGAAGAGGGAAATGGGGGAGCTTATATAATCATAGTTGGAAGACAAGTGTTTGGCAGTGGCAGTCTTGATGACAATTTAATAGGGATGACAAATAAGTTAGTTTCTTTATTTATGTCAACTAAGATAGGGGTGCACAAATAAAACCCACCCGAGAAGCTTAAACCAATCGAACCCAATTTATCAGATTGGATTGAATACGTGCAAGTTTTTATTATTATTATTATACATATTTATAATTTTATTTTTTGAGATACATAGTAGACACGATTAAGTAACATTATAATACGATAGTTTTTTTTTTTATATATTTCCTTATCAATATTAGGAATTACTTTACTATAGGTTCTTTCAAATCCATATATTGTAAGGTTGGGTGTCCAAATGTTCATTTTCGGTGTCGAATATATTATGAGTAGTGAATCCCATTTCCAAAAATGTGGTGGAAATTTTTTGTCAAAGGTAAATGTCCATTTTTCGTGTCGGACATTCTCTGGTTCTCGCTTCATTAATTTACACTTTAAAAAAATTATTGATTTAATCTTTGGTTATAATTTTTTTGTTTGCAGAAATATTTAAATGTATATTTTCTTTAATAATTAGCTATTTAATTAAAAATTAATATTTTATTTAGTTATAACTGAATGGGATAGTTGCCTGATGGTTTCGTGATTTGTTGTAATCGAGTTCAATACTATGGTTACGAATTTGATCCCGAAAATCAATATTTAATTTTTGTTGGTCTTGATTGATTGTAATCTAGTTCAATTCTTCGATCACGTTAGAGTTAGGATTTATGATCTCCTCTCCCATTTGAACCCAAAAATTAGTTGTTGAAACTCTCAATTAGGTGTTGCACCGTTGAGGTCTTAAATGCCTCTAGATATGTGATTGCATTTTGAACTACAAGTGGGCCATTGCATGAAGAACAATTGTTGTTTATATGCATATATATATATATATATATGCTTAGCATCTTATAAAACCAACCATAAATTAAGTTTCTTTTCTATTTATAATAATAATATAATATAATTGGGATTATTCACTTTTTTATATATATGAGAATTTTATTGATATTTTTAATATTGAAATTTCCTCAAATTCTACATCAAGGATCGATTAGACTAAATTAAGAAAATATAACACTTTCTTGCTTTTGGACATTTCTAAAACTAATATCATAATTGAACATCATGATTCTAAAATAAAGCTAACAATCAAGATACATGCATTTGATATTATTAGAATGAAGAAATAAGCATTCCACCATGGTAAAGTGACTTTAGATGTGAAATTGAGCTTAGTTTTAGATCTTGTTTTATTCTTTGTTCTAATTATATCAAATGCATGTATAACTAATAAATATTTATTTTCGTAAATTGCAAAACCGAAACATCTTGCCCATAAAAAAAAAATGATACTAAATGTTTAAAATTAGGAACTATCTCAAGTGGTTGTTTATACTTTTTATATGTTTTTTTTTTTTGTGTTGAGATTATAATAATTGGGGGTGGGGGAGATTCGAACTCATGACCTTTAAGTCATTAGGTATACACCGATACCGCTTAACTTATTGCTCTGTTGGCCACTATTTTATGTTTAAATGTATGTCTAAACTCAAATTCATGGTGTGAGATAAATTAATCATCTCTATCCTACTCCTATCACATCTTTAGTGAAAAATTAAAGAAAATTAATTAAAAATAAATAAATTCACTTGGTTAACCTATCATTCCATTGTTTGTAGAACGATTTTTTAAAAATTATTAATATTTTCGACTTATCGTGTCTTTTATTTTACTTTTATATTTATTTTTTAAAAAAAGTTAAACTCACTTGAAAACTAAAATAAATATTCCATTACTATATTAAAATTTAAAATTAGTCTAATTATATTTTAGTCAATATTATGTTAGATAAATTAACGATTTTAAAAGACTTCTGATCAACTACTAAAATTTGGAAAAGTCACATCTCAAAATCATGTGTAGATATGCACAAACTTAGGTGTTGCCTATAATTTGTTTGTAATGAAATGTCTTAGATCCTTACTGGAAGAGAGAAAATAAAGAGTACTACAAAAAGATAAATTTTTTTAAAACAAAAACAAAAAAATCAAATTATTATCAAATGATGTCTTTTTTTTAATACAATATCAAATTAGGTATTAATTTTGATAACAATTTTATTTTTTATTTTGGATTTTTTATCTTTTATTTTAAATTTTGGTTTTAAAAAATAAAAGTCATACCAGGTCGATGATTGTTTTTAATTTCTTAAAAATTCAAATATTTAATAAAATTATTTTAAAATTTTATTGATCTAATAAACTTCAAATTTGTAAGTTTGAACTTTATTTTTTTCAAAAAAAATAAAAATAAGTTTGAACTTTATTTATAGTATATTTTATTATTTTCTAAAGCATTTAAAAAAATCAAAATTAATTTTTAAATGCTACTTTCCTTATTTTCTAGAATTTCTTTATTTTTAAGATTTTCTTTAATATTTTGAAAATGTTTTTAAATTTTTAAAAATTAAAACTAAAAGTAATTATCAAACAAACTTATTTTTAAGAAGTTAAAAAATGTTGGCTTTCAAAAAAAAAAAAAAAAAATGAAAAGATTATAGCTTTAAATTTTAGAAATTGGCTCACCGTTTGTATTAAAATTATTAAAACTAGTTTGGATTAATAATATTCACTTAAAATTGTGAGGTTTGACGTTAATATCTGAAGTTTTGCACCTTATAAATTAAGGTTGGTGCAATAGTGTGTATAGAAAGAACAAATTGCATACGCATCGATCCATCTCAAATTGCATACACAATGATGATTCGAGGGGGACTCCACAACGCCACCACCAAATACAGTAGAGCTTGATATTGATTACTCGATAGCGCCGCCCAAATGGATCATCATCCCCGACGGCCGTGCCAGTTGATCTTGATTCCTCGATGCCGCCGCCACCAAATCCAATACAGATGATTCATCTTGTTCATTCGTGGACAGTTTGTTCTGTAGAGTTTAGAGGATGATGATACGGTAAAAGAGTGATTAAAAAGACTGGAAATTTGAGGTTGTATTACAAGTGTGCTTATCCCAACTGCTCTGCAAAAAGACACGAAGATAAATCGGTTGAGAGTCATGTAGAAAAATTAATAACAGATAAAAAAGGAGGTTGAGATAATTTGAGACGAAACTGGCCTGTGCAAAAAAAATGTTTTTAATTGGAGAACATAGTACATTATGATTTTACAACCATATATATAGTCACAATCAAATCCCATCCAGGTATAAACAATCAAATAAGACTAAATTCACTACTGTTAACTCCTAAAAACTAGGACGAAAATAATAATTAATTAAGTAATAATGTGATAAATAAAAATCATAATTAATACATCAATAATTCAACACAAATTTATTACACAAATCAAGATCACAACCACATATACAAATTAGTTTTTACAAAATAATTTATAATCGTAGATGTATATTTGCATTTATAGTCATCATCAATACACTTAAATATCTTATTATAGTATAAGAAAGTATGTGACAATATTCATTAATATCTAATGATTAGATTTTGACTAATTTTGTAAATTTCTTTTTCGGTAGGGCAAGCAAAGCTGACAATGGAGGGAGATGGTCGGGAGAGGAAAAGAATATACAACTCAAATCACACATTACAAGTGATAATCCCAATCAAGATACTGATTAATAATTTCTAGGATAAAATACAAGTTCAAGAAAGTTTGAATTTTTTTTTTAATGATTTGAAGAATAAATCCATATAGTTTTAAACATTAGAATTTAGTCTATTTAAACGTGATTTTTTTAAGTATGTAAATGCATCAAGGGTTCAATCAAAAGTCACTCACTTAATACTACAATCCTACAATCCTGATTCATATAGAAAATTTCAACTATATAACATAAAACAAATGAATAATTAAAATGATTCTAAAAAAAATAAATTAAAATAATACAAATAGATGACATAATTCGACCTTCTTAAAATAAATAAATAATTTATTAAAATCAACAAAAATAGATTACAAAAATTAAAAACGTATCGAAAAATAAAAGTGTAAATTAAATAACATAATAATTATGTTATTGGTACAAAAAAAAAATATTTTTTAAATTAAATAATAAATTCGGATTGGTCGGATTGAGTTAATTTTAGGTCAACCTTTAACACAACCCAACCCAACGCATGAAAATTCTTTGACTTTAAACCCAACTCAACCCAACTAAAAAATGTATTCAACTCAACTCGTAAAATTGGGTTAGGTTGGTTAGGGTTACTCGGGTTTCGAGTTGTTTGATCACCCCTAGTTTATAACTCCTTAAACCAAAAATCATACACATGAATGAATTAGTATACAAGATTAAAGATCAAAATGGACAATGATTTGATAATTTTATTGTTTGGTGAAAATCTAATTTAACACCATAATCACGGATTTTTATTTCCATGGTTAATATTTAGCTCTGATTCATGACCCTCTCCCACTTGTATTAAAAGAAGAAAAAAATATACAAGACTCGTGGAAAACATAGATTTAATGGAAATTTTGAAATAAAAGCTCAACGAAGTATTAGTTAAAATGAAAGTAAGAGCTTAAATTATTTATTAGTAATCCACGTTAAAAGTTCAGCTAAGAAAACGGAAGAATAATTAAAAAACGATGAACTTAATGGCCCTCGATTGTGGAACCTTGACTTAGAGGTTCATTGGAAACAGAGCACCGTGATTTTAGTTTCTCGTCTTCAATGGCGGAGGAATCCTTCACTTCCGCCTTCTTCTCCGTAACTTCCTTAAAGAACTTCGTCAGAAACGGCTCGTACTCCGGCAACACTGCAAATCCCGGCAAGTAGTTTATGTCAATCACATAATAAGTTCCATTCCGATCCCTAATCATGTCGAAATTGAACAGCCTAATCCCCATGGCTTCCTTCAGCCCCCGCGATAACTCCGCCACCACCTTCTCCGGCGGCATTTCAATCTCCTCCGCCGCCGCCGCCGCCGCATTGCATTTCTCGCTCTTCTCCTCTGCCCTAGAAATCTGCGAAAACTTCATCGATCCTTCGGTTTTCTCCTCCAGTTCTGTTTCCGCCACATCCGGCAGCGATTTCCGCTTAACGCACACCGATTGCTCACCAGCGACGTAGATCTTGAACATTACACCGCCGTGATTCACAAATTCCTGCAAAAGCACCGGCGATTCCGAATCCTTCAATCCGCGTCGATTGAAGACGAGCGACATTTCGTGCGATTTCGCGCTTCCATTTGAATCCAACGGCTTCGCAATCACTGGAAATTTCAGATCCAAATCGCTAATCGAATCGATTTTGTTCATAACGACCTGTTTCGGCACCTCGATCTTCACGCCGATTTCGTCGATCTTCACTCGCTTCACCGCATCGAGCATCGATACTCTGTTGTAGAGGCGCGAGATCAGATCCGGCCGATCGACGACGACGACGTGCGGATTCTTGGCGGAGAAGACTCGTAGATGATCCGCCCAAGCGTCGTCGTAGAGCTTGTGGATGATGCAGTGGAAGGGACCTTGGTGGTGGAGCGGCGATTGGAGGTCGATTCGAACCAGGTCGACGCCGTGGAGCTTGGCGTAGTCGATCAGAGACGGACGAATCACATTGCGCTCTTTGTTTGGAGGAAAAGCGTAGCCGATTTGGACGCGATTTGATGAAGAAGGAGCCATGGCTGCTGTGGAGGTGCTGTTTGGCAGCCGAGAAAATTAGAAACTTCGGTGAGAAAATAAGTTTCCGGTGAGATGCAATGGATTTGAGTTTGTGCGTTATTTATATTGTGGAGCGCGGGTGCATGGAGATTGGCTGCGCAGTTGGGAAATACTTTAAAATTAAAGGGATCTGATTCTCGTAATTAATTTAATTTATTTTTTATACATTTAATATTTATGGTCAAAAATATTATTATGATCACGAACTTTAAGATTTATTGTTTTTTTAGTTTCATTTTAGTATTTAATTTTTTAATTTTAAAGTTGGTTTCATTTTAGTATTTAGTTTTGGGCATTCTAATTTTAATCCTAATAATTTGAAGAAAAAATATTTAATTAATTTTTATGATAAATTTAAATTTAATACTCGTCAAAATTGATTTTTTTTTTTTAATAATATAGAGTTATCTCTAATTTCAAAATTGTCAGTTTTTTATATTTTAGAATTACTATAAGATGTTAGTTGGATTAGTAATATTAGTAATTTTAATATAATATTAGTAAAGAAAAAATGTAAATATGATAATATTAGTAATTTTGCTTCAAAATAAAATAGTAATTTTAAATATAATCTAAAGACAAAATGTAAATATGTTTCTCAAATATATTTACGAAGATAATAACTCTTTCAGTTGTTAAAAAAAAAAAAAAATTCTTTTTTTTTTTTTAAATAAACACTGTTTTTAAGAATAATTATAGTTTTTATTTTTTTTTACTTAGGACAGGAAATGACACAAATGCAGTTCCAAAAATTAAAATCTTAAAAAATAAAAGAGTCTATAAATTTGAAATGGAATCAAAAGTGGAGGGCTTACTTAGGAAAGGGGCTGCTATCGGCTCGTGAAATCTAGAAATTTCCCGGTTCCTTCAAATTGAGGATTGGATCGAACAATCTTTTTTAAAAAATAAAATTGAATTCAACAAATTGGGAAACGTAACGTTAATATTAATATTATTTTACGTGCTTCGATTTGCTAAATTACTTCTTTTTCTTTTTCTTTTATTTTTATTTTAGAAACAACAATATTTTCATACTTATCTTCTTAATAATCATATCAGGTTTAACTTTATATTTAAATGGTTTATATCAAATATATGGTTTGATAATCAACAAAGTATAGATTTAAATGATTTTACTCTTCTTTTCAAACAAAAAAAAAGATTTTATTAATAAATACTTATAAAAAATATTGTATTGATTAAAAAAGAATATTGTATTAATTAAAAAAGAATTTTGTATTAATTATAAAATACTGTATTAAGTATAAAATATTGTATTAATTATAATGAAATATTCTATTAAACCTTATTATTAATACTGATATTATTATCGAATGGGTCGGTGACATATTTAAACTAGTTCAACACTAGCATCTCAAGTTTGATCCTGAGAATTGATATAAAAAAAAATATTTTAGTTACAATTTTTCTTTTGAGGTAAGAAATCAAAATTACTGTACTCAAAAAAAAAAAAAAAAACAATTACTGGATATTTTTTATTTAAATAAATATTGATTTAATGATAAAAGACATTGTGTAGTTTGACTCTAAAACAGATTTTCCTTTTTTTAACGGAAGATTAAATTTGCTAAATTTAAAAATGATAGACACGCGTGCAATTAGTTTTTTAATTTGGTTGACAAAACCCCATAAATTATTACTCTACGACTTAATAATTCATGAACGTTCGAAATTAATACACACGAGGTACTCAAAAAAAAAAAAAAAAAAAAATAATACACACGAGAATTGTAAATAACTAAAACTAAATAGTGAAAAATGAATGATGGCTTTTAATTTAAAAAATACGAATGTTATTCTTTGAATGAGGTTTGGTGGTCTCTAGCCGTGTGTATTTGAACTTGACCGATTTTGAAAGTTTGGATTAGTTAACATTTTTTTTTAATGGTTATTTTATCTTCTTCAGTTAGTTTATTTCATCTTTTAGATTTTGTAAAAAGAAAAAACTTTTTTTTTTTTTTTTTTAAATTGCAATAATGAGGAAAGATTCGAACCCAAAATCTTTAAATCATTAGGTGAATTAATGGTGGTTAAACTATTATTCTGCAAAACCAACTCATTTAGACGGCTATTTATAAAATTAATTAAACTTTATTTTTTTTTTTTTTTTTTTACATAGAAATATGTTGGCATAATTCTTTTCACCATTGGCCTAGAAGATGCCTTTGTATATGAACCGAATTTTACCTAAAAATAGGTAAATACCATTATTCTTTTCTGTTTTTTGTTCGTTTTATATTTTCCCTATAGATTCTCTATAGTATTAGGTTGAAATTTAAATTTAGTCTACAAAGTTTGTGTCTAATACTTTTCTAAACCTTTAAAAACTATTTAATAAATTTATGGATTTTATAATTAAGTCGCGAAGACTTAAAAAACTGTAAAAAACAATTCTTGTTTTTTTAAATAAAATTATTAATAAGTTTCTATCATATTCAATGTATTTTAAGTCAATAAAATTAATAATCCAATAATATATGCAAATACTACCAGAGATGGTTAGTATAAATCTACCTCACTTTAAATTGTGGTTGAACATACAATAAAATATATTTTTTTTAATAAAAAAGAACAATTTACATGTATAATACAATATACTTTTCAAAAATATACCTTTTAAATGGAAAATCAAAAAGTATAAAGGATACTCTTAAATTTTTTGTTATCAAGGATACTTTTTAAAATTTAGGAACATATTCTACAAAATATATA
>JBBMEF010000003.1:2802317-2816790 GCA_037832685.1 Sicyos baderoa
TATTTTGGACTTTTAAAACTTAAGGGACTAAAATGGAACCAGCTGCATAGTCTAGGGACCAAATTGGTAATTTAACCAAACTAAATTCTAGTTTTTAAAAAACTAAACTTATATTTTAATCTAGTGTCTATTGTCAATCCATTTGTTCATATATAATTATTAAATGGGTGATTTAATGATTCTAAACAGGAAATATTATTTGTGTGCCTACCCTGGATGTGAGATGAAGAAACAAGTTCAAAGAGTGGCCAAGGACGGAACACGTTTAAACACGACGTATGTTGGCAAACACAACCACGAGAGGCCGGATCTTGAGTAGCCGGCCGAGATCTCTATGGTTGTAGTAGAAGTGGGGAGAAAGCTGAGCTGAGGAGCTCCCCATAAACATTGCAAATAGGGCTAATACTTAAGCCATAGAACAAACATATATGCTTTACATTTCAACTTAGGGTGTACCTGTAATATTTTTTGAATGAAGGTAAAAACATTTGGATGCACATCAACTTCCATGTCAAACAATCTCAAATTAATACTAGCAAAACAAACTTGCATGTCAAACATAGGTTTTTTCTCATTTTTTGTTCGTTTTATATATTTTAGAACACTATTCTCCCTATAGATTCTCTATTTTCCTATAAATAAACAAGATCTAGTAGAAAGAATAAGAAAAAAAGACAAACAAAGAACATGAAGAGTCGATGGAATGCAATAAATAATTAGCATACGAATTGCCGATGATCATGATGAGTTGTCGATAAATAGATATGAAAGCAACCTTGATATGTTAGTATTTATTATTTATACAAGCTTGAATTTTACAATTTATTAATTCCAACTTTTTTTTGGACAAAACGTGTAAATATGATATTTCTTCATTTCAAAATGGCTTGAATATATCTGTTATTGAATTGTAACAAAATTGCTATAGCTATAAATTTATTTTTAGTTTTTATTACATGTTTCATTTTTAGATAATTAATCCATCCTATAAAAAAGTTTATATTTAGGCACTTTTTTGTTTCTTAGATAATTAATTCGCCTTATCATCGAAAATCACTTAGTTATGCCAACAAGAATAATAATTCATCGACATTAATTCATCACATGAACCAAAAAGTCATGAATTTGAATTACCAATCCTTGAATGTTGTAACTCGAAAAGGAAAAAAAAAAAATCACTCAGCTATCTATCCTAAACATGTATTCAACTATTTATACAAAAAGCACAATAAATTATTAGTTTTTCAAAACCACTCAAAATTTTTATTTTCCGTAAATTATTCCAAAAAATTAGAAATTAGAAAAATTAATTTAAAAAACTCGGACTTGTTACTGAAATTTGACTATTAACTTCAATTAACAAAAAATAAATCTCTCAACCAAAGTACGTTTTCATGTTTTATGAAATGCCTTGAATGAAATATGTAATGCTATGAATGGCCAAACAAACTATTAATACAATTATTCCACAAACCCATATACAATCAATCACAATCAAACAAGTTATTAATACAATAACTTTCTGGGATTTTTTCAGAAATAGACTAAATTGATAAAATATTTACAATACTAGGCAAATTTAAAAAATTTAGCAATCATAGTCAAATATACGGTATAAAGTAATACTTTTTATATTGAATAACTAATACATAATACAGTACGATGAATATTATTTATATTGTATATTTGACTATGAATACTAAATATTTTCAAATTTATCTAGATCTATAATTATTTTGTAAAATTAGATTATCCAGTACAATTTCTCTAACTTTATTTCTGTCAAAAAAATAAAATAAAATACAATTACTCTATTTGATCACTCAACAATTATTCATCCAAACACCTAAGTTTCTTGTTGCTTATCCCTTGTTGATATACAACAGCGTCCTCCAAACTGCATCAACAATATTTTTTGTTTAAGTTAATTAATAATCTAATTAAATGTTGAGAGTACTGAAAAGATGTTAATATTTAGGCACACCATAAAGGACAAAATTCCATTATCCATCAAGAAAATATTAGAGTGCTACAATAATGTAATTGAATTTTCAATTTGCTTGACAATACTATCAAGCATTCACTAATTTCGTTTTCAATTGTACATCTATCTTTAATTACTAGATTAGTTATAGTCATCAACTTTTCTATTATGTTGACTTTACTCTCAATTATTAAGAATTGTAAAGCAACGATGATCTATATTTAAATTTATTGATTTTCTTGACTAAATATAATAGAAAAAATATAAACAATTACTCATAAACAAATAACATTAAGATCATAATACCGGACAGTGACTTGATGATTTCATTGTTTGGTGGAAATTCAATTCAACACCATGGTCACGGGTTCGATCCCGAGAATCGGTATTTGACTCTTATTTATTTGAGAGTAATGATGCTCTCTTTGTACAAAGGATTACCACTCTTCTTCTACGAAAAACAACCCCCGCCAAAAATACATGAAAGGATTAAGATGGTCACCTTCAGAATGAAAAATCCTCAGGCAATTGCTGATATTTTCCACTTAGAAAGCTTTTGTACCTTCTCTTAAGTTCACCACCTGTAAATATCAAAAACTATAACTTAGACGACGACAACGACAACGACAACGACAACGATGACATAACATCTTTCCTGACAAAGACGAGGCAACATATCAGTAAGCTACCTCTAGCTCGAAAGGGTGGGATCTTCATGGACAGAGATGACTCCACTAAAGTGACAAGATCCTTTCCTGTTTCAAGATTCTTTGGTAAATTTAAGGTGATATCCAGTAAACTTTTGGATAGAAAAAAGAGAAGTGAATTGTGAATTGCATCATTAAAACAATCTCTTCAGAAGGAAAGAAAAAAAAATCATTGTTTTCCCATACCAGTCTCACTTTCTATTCCTTTGGCATTGACTAGAAATGATGGGATTTGCTGCTCTTTTAACTGCATCATAATAATGTAAGCAGATAAATTAGTTGGCAAAACTGAGTATCAACAAATGAGTATGACTAATTGATTTGAACATATACTTCCAAGTTTTACCATGTACAGTAAAGCTTTGGCAAGTTCCAATGGGTCAATAGATGAAGGGCCTTTGTGGAATGCAGGCACAAATTTACCATTCTGATACCCAGCCAAGAAGTGATAAGCAGCCTGACCAGGAGAGAGCTTAGAAACAGGAGGAATGGTTCTAGACCTGCAAAACACAAAGAACAGCATCATTTTTGTTTAATGTTTAAGCACAGGGCAATTCATATAGCAATAATCTTTTACGAAAGTCTCTAAGGAGCAGCTTCGTTGGTAGAGGCTTGAGGTCCTCAAAGTGTGCCTCCCTTGGCTTGAAGATCCAAGATAAAACTTATGAGTGAGTTTAATTATAAAATCTCTAGTTGTCTTTCGGATCTGGGCTCTGGGACACGACCAAATTTGTGATTTGTAGTTTCACCTCAATATATATATATAAGCACTCGATCGTGATGAGCCAATAAATAGAAGAAAATGTACTTCATGGTATCATGGTGCAACAATTTTCAAATGAAACAAAAGAGAAGTTTTCAAATGAAACTTACCCATCAGTAGTTATAAGAACAATGGCAGAAGGCAATTGAAAGAGATTTGGGCCATTGGCATTCATATCTATTCTGAAAAATGGCATGACACCTTCAGAGGAAAGAATGACACCAGCATCTCTAGATGCCAGAAAAGCAGCAAAATTCTGAATGATGTCTTCAGGTGCAAACAACAAAACCACAGAATCACCAGAAACTAGAAGCCTGAAATTTTTAGTCACTATGAGAAAGGATGCATAACAAAAGCTTAAGCTAATAAGGTGGAGTAAATTTAATTATACCATATCAACCAACACTCCCCTCAAAATTGTGGGCTTGGAAATTTGAAAAATAGCCTTATAAGTAGAATTCAATTCTAAATAGAGAAGAAAACGACTCGGCACGGGCTTGAATTCAAGACTTCCAACTCTAATATCATGTTGAATCATGTTAACTCATCTATCAACCCAAAAGTTTAAACTAATGGTTTGGGGTAAATTTAATGATATTAAAAAACCCGAAAAGTATAGCTCACCTTGCAGGAAGAGGAAGTCCTCCACGTGCAAAAATCACGGGTTCAGATAAAGCAGCAAGTGTTTGTTTAGTTCCATTTGTATCTGAGAAAGCCTTTCCACATAATATGAGCATTGAACGCTCAATATCAGCAGCTATGAATCCATTATCTCCTTCTGTTCCAAGACCAATGGTGTTTCCCACCCCTGGGCTACATACATGGTAAAACTGAAACTCAACAAAGGAAGACACAGAACAGAAAGCCAACATTTAATCTAAAAAACATTTATGTGTGCAAACATCATACAAACATGCCAATGCATAAATGTAAAAAGTAAAAATGTCTTGACACATCAAAAGAATAACATCCATATATCACGTACCGTCGTTATAGAATTCAGCAGCATAGAAAAATTGTGAAAGAATTAAAAACGTTTCCCTAGACTTTCTCCTTTTTGTCATGTAACTTTCACAATTCTTTTTCAACTTTTTTTTTTTTTTTTTTTTAAATCTGCCTATGAGTACCCAAGTCAGTTTGTACGTATCTCAATTATTCTTAGAGCTTTGTAGGAATGTCTTTGTTGTTTAAGTTCTTGGAGGAAGAAGAGATCTTATTTCGCCAAATCTTCACTAATTCTCATGTTGCTATAAATTGCTTCTTCTCAAAAACAAAAAAAGGAAAGAAAAAAGTACCTTATAGCTTCGGCAGCATAAACTGTCAAAGGGCAAGAATCGTGAGAAATCGCCCGGGTTGGAGTTTCCCATATAATATTTGAAAATGCTAACACAGAAGAAGGACCATCACTTATCATTCGAATTTTGACACTACATTTTGATCTCGATCCAATTGCGCCATCGTGAACATATATATTTGAGGTAGAGGAAATGTGACTAGTAACCTAACACATCAAATAAAATCAAAATTGAATGAGAGGTGAATATGCTGACGGATCAAAAGGATGTTTAAGTTTTGAATGGTCTTGGCCAACCACGGACGACATGCCTGCTTTAAGAGTTTAGCGAATTGTGGCTTGGAAATTTCGGACGACCCTCGAAGTGCATCGCCCCGAACACGAATGGGGAACCCTGATAGGTATTCTAACAGAGGTAGAAAAGATATAACAAGCAGAAATAGTGCAGATATGCAATAAAATAAAATATCTAAAAAGTGAACATTTATGAATGTACCTGCCAGAGTTGCACCCTTCCGAAATAGTTCACTAGACTTCAAATTAAGAAAAGCCTGGTCCTGTACTAACACCCCTTTCCCAGCTAGAGCACAACTAAGTCCATAGGAGCGCCAGGATCCACCCTGCACAAAAGAACACAAGAGGGCTCAAAGGGTTTTCCTCAAACAAATTTACTTTTATAGTGAGCTGCATTAACATATATTATGTTTTGACATAGCATAGCATAGCATAGCATAACATGACATGAACTACTTTTCAAACATGAATGGGCGGCTTCAAGCCCTGCCTCTATTACGACGTATCTCCGCAATAGTACGATATTGTCTACTTCGGGTATAATTTGAACCTTCATGCCCCTTTGTTTTTTCCCTGTCTAAACAATGTGATACTTTGTTTGCATGCCCAACAGCCTTACTATTCTGAAATAGACCTTGCACACCCCAATACAGAGGCTACAAAATAAGATTAATTCTCTTTAATAGCAATCTAACAAGAAACCAGACAAACTATTAAACAAGAAACTATTCTCTATCATCTGGAATGTGATAAAGCAAACTTAAGAGCTGAATGATTAAGGCAAATCTTGTTATGTCTTTAGCAAATAAAATCATCAAGCTTATTTATCCCCACGGTTTGAAACCGGGAAATTGAAGCTTCACTCCAATATACCCGGTAGCCTAGCCCATCCGTAGGCCAACCCCACGGTCCGAGTAATCATAAAGCATAACTAAATGAAGAGCAAGAAAAAGTTATTGCAAGCAATTTCATGTTCATCCACCTACATTATATATGGCTATATCTAATTAACCAATTGGAAAACCCTAACCAATGCAAGTGATAAAAAATGAATCAAAGACCGAAATAATCAAACTATTTATATTAACAGATACAGAATATGAGAGAGAGACTGACATATGGTGAAGAGTTGGGTCTGGAAAATGCAAAGCGACCTACCAATTTTGCAACCATTCGCTCAACACACACACACATTCCTCTCATTTTGATTCTAATGTAAACTCTTTTCTGTATTTAAAATAATAATAATTTCTAACTATAAAGAGAAAAAAAATGGACACCTGTTAATATAGAAAGGTTGGTGGCCTAGTAAATTTGAAACTGGTGTCGAACTGGTTTACAACCAAACAATGAAATCACTACGTCACTGATCTTTTCGGTCCATGAAATTGAAAGTGATATTTGTTGTCCCAACTTATATTAAAAAGTAGAGAAAAAAGTAATTAGAAAAGAAAATGAAAATAATTTCAAACGCTCCTAATGAAAGAAAAAAACAAATAAATGAAAAAAAGGGTAAAAAATCGTACGTAAAAATGGGTTCATACCAAGAAATTTCGAACAAAAAACAAGAATTTCAATTCTTTTCTTCGTTGCGAAGAGAACTTTCCAACAATCACAAACTCCGACGCCGAAATTGAACGAATTCATCGAAAGTATTGATCATGTGGGTGGCGATTATCGGCGGGCTGATCATTTACGGCATCTTCAAGCTCTTCTTCTCCGGCGACGACGATGTTATGGAGGTCGAAACCTCCGATTCCAATGCTATTTTCGCCGTCGCCGCCAGGTACTTCTTCGTCTATACCTTAATTTCAGATTCCATTTCACTTTGCTGCTTCATCAATTATTTTGTTTATTTTTAGGGTTGAAAAGCTTTATGGTGGAAATGCTTACGTTGGGCTTCGGATTCCTGATGCCGACACCAGTTCTCGGCAGAACATTGATCTTGTAATGGTCACTAAAGAGTATGGATTCTGCTTTTGAATTCGGATTTTTAATTAGGTTACGGTTCTTGGGTTAGCTATGGAAGTTAGAAGTAACGTGGAAACATTTTGTGGACTTTCTTGCTGTTTTAATAATCATTATTTCATTTTCAAGTCCGTTGGCTAACTTTTTTTAATTGGGTTCGCCTGAGAATTTATGGGTCAAAAGCCATTTTTTCATTCACATCCTAAGTCCTTGTATTCAAAGAATGCAATATTTTTATGCTTAATATTTACTATGAAAATGAAGTTAAGATGGCAGGATAACGTTTTCTTGGTTAGAAATTTTGATGTCCTTGGGAGTCCTGCACCAAGGGTTTTCCATTTTCTTCCGGGGTCTTAACCATCATGGGTGGCTCAATTGGAGGGTCTTGAGGTGCATAAGGTGATGCGTTCAAACCATGGTGGCCACCTACCTAGGAATTAATTTTCTACGGATTTCCTTGTCATCCAAATGTTGTAGGGTCAGGCAGTATGTCCCGTGACATAAGTCGAGGTGCGCGAAAACTGGCCCAGATAGTCACGGATATCAAAAAAAATAAAATAAATAAATAAATAAAATCTTTCTAGGGTCTGGGTTTAGTTGACCCTTGTAGTACTTGAGGAACACCGAGGAATAATACAGATAGGCTTTTTTTTTAGTACAAATTGGAGGAAGGGGGACAAATACCAATTCTTGAGATCGAACATGTGACGCTGGTGTTGAACTCTGGTTTACAACCAAACAATGAAACCATTGCGCCACTGACCCATTTGGTACAAATAGGGTTCTTTTTGTTCTCATGTTTTGTTGACTTCTTATCTTCCCATGTTTTGTTTGGGTTACGGCTTGAGATGAGCAAAAGAGTCTTAAACTTAAAAGTTTTATTTGGGAGAATTTTGTTTTTGAAGCGACTACTTGGTGTAATCCTACCATCAAAGGGTAACACGAATGAAACTGCACCAAAGAACAGAGCCTAGTCTTTATTTTAAGTGGGGGAGCCTTGTAAGAGAAGGTTGGCGTCTGGGTAGAGCTTGGAAATGCTACATCAAAGTCATGGTAGATTAACAGTTTCCACGTAAATATTATCGAGACAGGTGAAAGGGCAATGTAGGAACGAACAAATAATTAACATTTTTTAAGAGAATCCACGAACATAGGAAGGCTGTAGCGAACACACTAGTATAGTATTTAAGGATTCTCTGATAAGTTTAGTGTATGGTGTCGAGAGAGATTGAAAAATGTTTTGGTTGTTCATCCTTACACAACTGTAGTGAATTGGCTTTTGGCTTGGAAGTAGTTCCCACCAAGCAAAAGCTATAATAGTCCAAGGACTAATGAAAATCATCAGAGGAGCTTGAGAGACTAGCTCCATCTAGCTTGTGCCCAAACTGAATCTATTAATCATAAGTTCATAACCTGCTTCCCAATGGCTGAAAGGTCCTCTAAATTTCTAATGTTGAGCGTCTTGTCATTTGTCCGATAAATCTCAATGCATAAGCATTGATGTTAGCTACGTTGAACAATGTTGAGCGTCTTGTCATTTCTTCCTTCAATAATTATTATAGAACATAATTCTGTATAGATTGAGTGATTTGATTATTGGTAATTAAAGTAGTTTTGTAGATACTTACACAAGCAATGGTCCAGTCCAGACATTATTCTTGTTAATCCTTGCTCAGCTAGCTTCCTAACAATAATAATCCCAAACTAATAGAATGTAAAGTTACCTAAGGGCAATGAACTAACGGACTCCTATAACTAAGATGTGTATACTGATATACAATATCATACATGTGATACTTTTGTCTAAATTTTACATTAGTTAATTCGTTTACAGGGAGTTATTGGTGATATCTGTCAAGAACTTATCAGGATTTGTCTCCATCAATTCAGATGGTTCCTGGGTTTGTGATGACGGAAAACACAAGGCTAAAACTCTTCCCGATCCTGTAAGTGATAGTTGAATTATTATTGCATTAGTTTTCATATTTTTCTTCTAGAATATTACATTTTGGGTATGGAGGAAACGTGTAAATAATGTCGAATGCCATAATTCTCACTTGATGTTAATATATCAATATAAGATATATTGGTGGAGTTGCTTTCTTCCACTTTCCGTTGCGAGAGAATAGTTTTAAGTTGTTTTGTAATTATGCTTTAGGCAGTAATTTTTATTTTATTTTTTATTTTTTTTGATCGTAGACCATTTTTATAAAGTACATTTTTGTGGGCTTTCTCTTTTTATATGCCCCTTTGTTCTTTTATTTTCTTTTGTTTTTTTCTCAGTGAACGTCTGAGTTTTATTATAATAAAATGTTTTCTAATTTTCCTATTTCGTGAGTACTCTATACATGTAAGTATACCAACTGGCTAATTGATTGAAGAACCAATAGACATTTTGTCATTCCTTACAATCATTTTCCATAACTGTTATGTTCTGTTTGGCTACTTTCAGGTTGAGGAGACCAAACAATTGATACCAGTCCTTGAGTCTTACCTTGAACAAAGAGGAGTGAGTCTTCCAGCAGGCTATTTGTCATGCAAAGTTGTACTTCCAAATCCAAAATTCCGGTAATGTTTTTGAAATTCCGGTAATGAGTAGGAACTTTTTTCGTGGTATGATGATTGAGAATTTTATTTTCTTAAAATGATCTTGAATTTTGTTTTCTTTCTCCTTCTGTTGATAAAATTTTAGCAGTTCAGAAATTGGCATTGAATCATTTATCTGATGTTGTCTTTAACTCTCACTGTTAAGTGACTGTTAAGTAGTCCAGAAATTCAACCAGATGAAATCTGATCTGTACAAACGCCTGGATCATAACTGATTTTTTTAAAAAATAAGAAACTGTTAACGGCATTTCATTGATAGTATGGAATGTAAAATGGGCAAAGCTTACCATAATTACAATAGAGTGAAAGACAATCCCAATTAGGAATGAGGGACGCGAGACTGTAATCTCGAAAGTGTGGAAAAAATTTACACGACAGTAAATCAATTGATCAAAGAAAGAATTGAAGTTTTGTTCCTTATCATCAAAGACATGTGATTATGCTCAAGCAGTCAAGCTATATGGACCAAAGAAAAGCTTTGATGAAATAAACTCTGCATAACAGCCTCCCTTGTACTGAACGAGGAGTGGACCCAAGGTCAATGATTCAAGCATGATGGTTATATTCCGTATGTTCTTGCTTGTAGAGGTCTTTGTAAGGGTGTTGGCCACTGGACCCAGTCTTGAGAGTGAGGGATTTGGTGGAGAAGTTGCCTTTGTCATCCAGCATCCATTTCCAGTAATCCTCTGTAGTAGAACTATGAGGAGGAAGGAGAATGGTGGAGAGCTCGGCCCATTCCAAAATTTATTTGCTGTCAAATTATGGCAAAAACATAAATCCGACAAAGATCTATCGGAGTTCAATTTATCAGAAATTGATTCATGCTTACAAAGGGAGAGAGCATATGATTTTGAATCTAATTAGTTTCACGCCTTGCCTATAAAAGTAGAAGTTCTAACTAACCCTTCAATATTAGAAACAATTTTTACTATGTTGTAAATTTGATGAAATGAAATGATTGTTATCGACCTTCCTATCAGTTTATATAGCTGGGACGAGGAAAGCAGGAAAAGACAGAATACTTCCAGCAGCTAGAGTACATGAGTAGTAATTGGATATGGAGTTGCATTGTTCTTGATGGGTGAAGTGAATTTGTTAGTTAAGGGAACATGATATCACAGTGAAAATAATATAGGAAAAATTTGAAAGATGAAGGGCACAAGAATAGTTTGGATTAGATTTGGATGATATGCAGGCTGTAAATTGGGTCATCACCTATAAAGTTTATGTATATGGGAGACATCTTTTGTTTTGAAGTCATTTGAGTAAAACATAATTCTCCAATCATCTGATCAAGATAAATATATGGTTTTATAATCTAATATAAATTTTGATTCATGATAAATAGTATTTGTATCATTGTATGGACTTTACAGTATGGTTATGTCATTAAGCGTTTAGGGGAAATATAATATTATTTTATTGTAAAGTGATGATTGAGTTTTTTAGTTGTAGGAATTAGGAAATTTCTAACAGCTGTTTTCTTTTTACAGTACGATTGACTCAGGGTTATTTCCTTCTGAAGTTATTACCTATGAGCAGTGGATGCAGCTGAAACCGGGACACAGTTCCTTGTCCGGCTGGATGAAAGGTGCGTTTCGTGGAAAGAAGGAGTTGCAGGAAGAACCTCTGGATAAAAAGCTTAAATCTATCCTTGGCACTGCACCAATGTGGGATAAGTGAGTTCAACATCCATGCAATGTCCGCCACCCCTCCACGAAATAAATAAATATAGGGAAAATGAATCCATGAAAGGCATGGTGGTATTTTTGTTTTTACATTACCTACGTCATGTGCACATAACTTTACAGCATAGTACTAAATGATATAAATTGAAAACAAGAACTAAAAAAGCTTCACATATAATTTTTTTTCTTTTTCAAGTAGGTTATCAGTGATCCATGAACAAAATTGTGCATTGATATAGGGTTACGGATGATTATATAATCGTGCTTTGGTGTTTTTCTTCATTATTCTGGACAAATTTGTTCCTTCATGCAGAGTCAAGATAAGAAAATAGAGATAGTACTTTTTGTGTAAATGTTTATTTTTCTTCTTTTCAGATTGGAGCTCAAAGGGAAATATATACTAGGAGATTTTCTGGAATTCAAGGGCAAAGAAGAAGATGTTGCAGATTTGAGAGATATCAAACGGTCAAAAATTAGTCAGATGACCATTCAAAAGACGAGCATGCTTGGATTTGGTAATGTTCTGTATATTTACTATTTGTTAAGAAACTGTTAACGGTTCTCTTGCTTTGTCACTTTATGTTATGAAATGGATGAGTCTTTCAACATTTACATATACGTATGTCTCTTGCTCATCCCAAATCTATCAAGTTAGCAAGCCATGAAATTCCATTTTTTTTATATCCAGCACACCCTCACTATTCCCACGGACAATATTTGGCTGTCAAGGTAACTCGTAGGAAAATAATTTCTAGATAAGTGATCATCAAGAATTGAACCCCCGTTCCTTCAAAAGGGCTTATTTCCTAGGTTCTTGACCAGTTGGAATTCTATTGCTTCTATGTTCTCTTAGTTTCATCCTCTGCTGTTCTCAAAGTTGGAATTCTGAATGTATCTTTATAAAGCTCAGTTTATGTTTATCCCATATTGTTTTGATGTGCTCTCCCTATAGTATAGTATAGAAGTCTTAATAAACAAAAACAAAAATTTAGCACTTGTTGTGTAATTGTCTATCCCCATATAATCCTGCTATAAATTTAGCACCAGTTATTTTTAAGGTTCTTTGCTCTTCAGAAGTTTCATACCCCTATGACCTATCATTGTCACTCAGAGGAAAGCACCGCTGAGTGGATATAGTATGATTCATTTTCCTTCCCCTTCCCATTTGAAACACCTTTCTACATTTCAAGGTTTCTTGGTCTGATCCCGATGAGCTATCTCGATTTTATTATCTATTGAGCCATAGATGAGGTTGATGGTTCACTATTTTACATCTCTAATATTGGTTAATCTGGCTTGAAAAGAGGAACAGTGTGATGTTTTAAGACGGGGATTACGAGCTAAGCAAGGAACTGGGCGGAACTGTTTCCTTGCTCCTTTCGGTTTTGACGAGACTTCAACTCCATTACTCCAATGTTGAACCCCACCTCCTTACCCGCTTGTCTGGAATTATTTATTCATTTATTTATGTTTGTCCAACTGTTTTTATACATTGTTTATCACTTGCTACCTAATTGCTAATGTTTGTCTAATAGACATACCATCATGTTGCATGTTGTCATTTAGTCAACGATATTATTACAAGCCTAGTGTTCTCATGGCTATTAACACCGAGTGTTTGGATCAACTTACACGCATCTCGTCTATTCTTATAGAAGATATAGTTGATTCTACGGTATTTGGATGGTAAAGTAGGAAATTAATTTTTAAGTAGATGGCTTCGATAGATTGAACTCGTCACCTTTTAGTTACTTTCATTTCTTGATTAGTAGGTCATTCCATGATGGTTGGTTATTAATACATTTAATACGTCAGTTGAGTTATGTTTACTAAAATGAGTTAGTTATTGTACTCATTTCTGTATAAATACCATTTGCAGCTCCTACAAGGCTTCAAGTTTTGTACGCCCCACGCGATTATCGAAGCGGGGGCTCAGCTTCAGCTTCAGAGTGGACGGAAGTGACGGTAAGATCAAGCACAGAGATATTGTTTCAACCTCAGGACTCTACAAAAGTTCGCAAGTTCAAACTCTCTTCGGTCGTCTCCCTGACTCTGAGCGCGTAGAGAGACATGACCATGTGTTGTTCATCAGTTTTTCTGCTTACTATTTGTTACCTCAATGGCTTACTGTACTGAAAGTGCCATTTTACAAATAGTTTTGATTTTCAACTTTCAGTCATAGGCTTCCATTTTGACTAATAAACAAACTCATCACACAAAACTTTTCTAAATCTACTTTTCACATCTCATTTCTCTCTTTTTTTTCAAGAAATTAGCTCAATTAGCATCACCTTTCAAAATCCCACATTTCTTCATTAAACTCTTGCTTTCATTTCACTCCAAACTAAGAAAACAAACAGTTTGATGTCCCAAACAATCAAAATTTACAAAGCAGTTAATCATTTGCAACAGCTAACAAAAGAGAGAATCTATAATGGATGGAAGATGAGATGATACAACCTCAAGTAACCACTCATTTTCATAAAAATTCTAGATCAGTATTGAAGTGAAGGAAGCCATTAAACAATGGACAAAAGAAATATGCCAATAACATACAATAAACAAGAAGAAGAAAGAAAGAAAGAAAGAAAGAAGGAGAAAGTCTCACTTACAAGTCTCTTCATCTTTTTTCTTTTCCCCATCTTTTAAAATCCTATTCAGAAAAATCAGAACAAAAACAATATCAGCAAACAAATTCATGGTGAAAGGAAAGAGATGCAAGAAGATGAAAGGTAGAAGATAATCATTTTTTATTATTATTTTCTTGCCACCTCATCAAAAAATTTACCATGGTTAATTTTTTTTCAACTCAAGAACTATTTTCAAACTTTTGGCAAAGTTGAGGGACCAAAATTGGACTTTTAAAAGTCTAGGGACCAAAATGGAACTAACATGATAGTTCATGGATCAAAATGGTATTTTAACCAATAAAGTTACAATACTCCTTAATATTAGAAATCTTGCTCTTGAAATAAGATAAGTTTACCCTAAAGAATAAATTACAAAAGGAATAAAATCGAGTATGAAAATAATACAAGTAAAGAATAGAACAAAATTTTCAAGTAAAGAATAGAACAAAATCAAATAATCATTAGAGCTTTTTGCATTTATAGACCACTATAGAAAACTAATTGCAAAAATATCCTATTAGAGAACTAATTACAAATC
>JBBMEF010000003.1:2826269-2842593 GCA_037832685.1 Sicyos baderoa
TAAAAACAAAATTTTAAAATGATTTTGATTTTGATTTATTTTATTTTATTTTGATCTATCATATAGTATTTGGATGAATGGTTTGTGTGACAAGTTATTCTGGGTGATTAGAATTAGTAGTTATTTCTATCTATAAAGAAGTGGCTATTTATTCTTAAAAAATCAAAATTTTAGAAATTTAGGTTGTAATAAATTGCTCTAATTTTTGTAGAGAAGTTATAAATAATAGCTCATTTGGATGAGAATTTTGTTGACATATTCAAAAATAAGTAATTATAAATGAGTGTTTTTGAAATGAAAAATTATTTTATATAATAAAAAAAAGAGTGATTATTTTAATTCGTTATACAAATCATTTAAATGTGATTTAAGAAGTATGTAAATGCATGTTTATATCCCTTAAAACAAAAATCAAACACGTGAATGAACTAGTATACAAGACTGAAGACAGAAAGAATGATCTCATTGTTGAGTGAAAATCGAGTTTAACACCATAATTATGGATTCAATTTCGAGAGCTGAAATTTAAAGTAGGGAAATGAAATTCACAAGAGTGACTAATTAGAACAGATAAGTAGGTCGTTGGTTGAAATTTGGTTAAAATTTGGATTAGTGAAAAAGTTATTAATATTTTCAAAAAAAAAAAAAAAAAAACAATCTTAATTAATTAATTTTTATTTTGAGAAAAAAACAGTCTTAATTATTAATTACACACACATCATAATTTCTTATATAAATAGAAATTTCATGGAAGGCATTCTTTGTCCATTCAAAAAAGTATTTTTAAATTTAAATAAAAATCCTCTTTTACAAAATAAAATTAAAATAGATCTAGGATAATTCCATATTTGTCGGTTAATAACTTGATTTTAATGAAACTAAAGTGATTGAAAATAAAATATATTGGTTAGATATGGAAATATATTTAAAAAAAAAAAAAAACTATAATTAAAATATTATATTAGAATTAGGTAGCTATAGGATTGCTGAAGCTCTAGCTCTCCAAAAATCTAGGGATTAAATTTGTTAATATTCCTTAGATCCTTAAAAATATATATATATATATATATAACACAAATGAAGGTCACAATTTAAAACAACAAACTTTCCAACTTACTTATACACATGGAACCTCACTACTCTTCTTCTTCCTGCTCGGAGCCGCCGGAGAAGTTGAAGCCACGATCGAAGAGGGTGATGGCACCGCCGCCTCCTCGGACGCTGCACTGGATTTACATGGTCGACATTATTAACTTCAAGGACGTTGTTCACAAGCTAACTTCAACGCCTGAGTTTCTAGATCCCCGTGTTCGAGACATGCCGCTTCCCGAGTCAACTCTAGTATATCTGCCGTCTCCCTCTCCGCCATTTGCCCGCTAGGCTCGGCCTGTTTCGACCGAAATTCATTTATTTTACTAAATTGTCGTTTGGTGTTTTATGTCAGATTCATTCGAATTTTATTCACATTCTATAATTGTTAGTAGGTTTAAAATTTGTTATTCTCTTTCTCATCCTCATCGATTCTATTTGCCTTTTGGTGGCCATGTGCCAATTTATTTTTCTCTGTCTTATGTTTTATAGTTTTTTTTTTTCTTTTCCTATATACATTTTGTCAAAGTTACTATATTTACAATTAATTTGAATTTTTTTGTACCTATATAGAGTTTTTTTAATCTCAAAACAATTGACCACGGTTAATTAAATTTTAGAATCCCCCAAAAAAAAAAAAAAAAAAAAAAAAAAAAAAAAAATTTAGAAGTATGAGACTTCAATAAAAATAAAAATAAAAGTATGGTGTTCGTATCAATACAAAATGTTGTCGGATATGTGTTTCAGCCTTCGGGTGTGGTTTAGTTACAATTTAAGTAGAGAATGCCCGACTTGGTTGGAGGAGGGTCAAAAACTACCTTATGGTGATTGTTTAAAAAGAAAAAAAAAAAGAAAAAGAAAGAGGTGTCTTTACACTAGTGAAGTCAACAGCAAGAATTTCATTTAGGAAACCTGTAAATTAATTCCTAGTAGGTGGCCATCATGAAATTTGAACACATCACCTTATACACCCAAAACTTTGTATGACCAATTGAACTACCCCATGATGGTTTATTAGTCTCTTATTATTTTTATTATTATTTTAGATTTAGCCTTTATTTTTTAAAAAACATTAAGGGCTAAATTGGAAGAAAAATAATTAATTAAAAAAAAAAAAAAAATTGAGAACTAAAACATGTGTTAGCTGAAGTTTATTATCCCAAATTAATTTTCTTATAATTTTCCACACCAAGACAAAAAAAAAAAGGAAAAAAGGAAAGGAAAAGGAAATTCCATCCTTTGTTGGTGTGTCTTATACCATCATTGATTTTATGTTTCTAAAGAATGGACAATGTTTAGCTAAAGGTTGGTGGTATGTTTTGAACTTCTACTTTGTTCTTTTAAGAAATATATTAACGATATATTTACTGGTTTAAATAAATAAATATATATATATATATCAATGGATTTAGTTTTAACAGGGCTTCCATTTTGATAGAATTTTTCGTCATCATTTCAGGCAACTAATTAAGGTAAGATTTCCAAACCAGAGCTTCCATTTTGACTAATAAACAAACTCATCACACAAAACTTTTCTAAATCTACTTTTCACATCTCATTTCTCTCTTTTTTTTCAAGAAATTAGCTCAATTAGCATCACCTTTCAAAATCCCACATTTCTTCATTAAACTCTTGCTTTCATTTCACTTCAAACTATGAAAAACACACCATATTATTTGATTTAATGAAAAAATGCTGACACAAGAAAACAAACAGTTTGATGTCCCAAACAATCAAAATTTACAAAACAGTTAATCATTTGCAACAGCTAACAAAAGAGAGAATCTATAATGGATGGAAGATGAGATGATACAACCTCAAGTAACCACTCATTTTCATAAAAATTCTAGATCAGTTTTGAAGTGAAGGAAGCCATTAAACAATGGACAAAAGAAATATCCCAATAACATACAATAAACAAGAAGAAGAAAGAAAGAAAGAAAGAAGGAGAAAGTCTCTCTTACAAGTCTCTTCATCTTTTTTCTTTTCCCCATCGTTTAAAATCCTATTCAGAAAAATCAGAACAAAAACAATATCAGCAAACAAATTCATGGTGAAAATTACTATGCATATACTAAATTCACTGTTTCTGGTTGACACTGTTCTTCTTCTTGAGAAGGTTTCCGAATTTCTTAAGCAATGGTTTCTTCTTCTTCTGTTGTTGCTGCTGCTTTGATGGCGAGTTTCCCCCATCGTCTAGTTTTTCTTTGCTTAGACCATTTATCTGATCGAAACTCTCTCCGCCCTTCGCTTTTGAGTCTCCTTCATCGTCAATGGATTCGTGTTCTGGTTCTCCCTCTTGTGAGAACTCTTTCTTTTCAATCTTGCAGCTCTCCCACATTTTGTATTCGACCTCGACTGAGTCGTCTTCCTTTTCCTTTTTCTCGTCTTCTTTCGGTTTACCGTTTCCATTTGGAGGTGTTGTTGCTGAGTCTTTTTTTTCAGTCTTCTCAACTGTGGCACCATTTTCTTCCCATGGAAACTCAAATTTGCATTCTTCTTGTTCAATGGGAATTGGGAGCTCCGCTTTAGGCTTCTCTTCCTGTCGTCGACCATTCTCTTCAGAGAACTCGACCACTTTCGGCAGCAAATCATAGTCCTTCTCGCTGTCTGTTGGTTCACCATTCTCTAGTGTTTGCTTTTTGGCAGAAGCTTCTTCAAGCAACATGGATAACTCCTCAACCTTCTTAAGAGAAGCAGCTTCCCTAGTTAGAAGTTCCTCATTTTCTTCATGAATGCTCTGAAACTCGTTTTCTTTGTCTAACAAACTTTCCTTCAGTTTCATTCTCTCGGATTTCGCTTCTCCAAGAGCTTCCTGTAAATAAATCACCTCAGCTTCAACTTCCTTCAGGCTATCCTTTAGCCGAGCTTCTTCGTCCCTCATCTTACAAGCATCTTCTTCAGTTTGTTTAAGCAAATTAACAAGCCTATCTATTTCCTTTTCCAAGGAAGAGCTCTCTGCTTCTGATTTCTTCACAGCATCCTCCAGGTGAAGCTCCTTCTCTTCCCACTCAGCCTTGGAATTCTCGTACTCGTGCTTCGATTTTTCAATCGTACTCATTAGATTATCAATCTCGTGGTTTGAGTTTTCAAGCATGCCTTCATACTTCTCATTGGTAGCTTTCAAGACCAACTTCAGATTTTCAATTTGGGACTCATAGTTTTCTTGCTCGGCTTGGCTAGACAAAAGTTTCTCTTTGGTTTCCCTTGCCTCTGCAGAGATTTCGTGCAATGCCGACGCCAAGCTTTCCATCGCCTGTTTGCTCTTTTCTTCCTCATCCTTGGAAGTCTCTAATTCATTTAAGAGTTTGTTTTTCTCTTCTAATAGGCCTTGAACACTGGAAGCAGCGAGTTTCTCATTATTCAAAGCTTGTGTTTTCTCTTCCTTGACAGTTTCCAACTGTGACCTCAGAGACACAATCAACTTCTCCAATTCAGATGCTTCTTCCTTGCTTAGATTAAGATGGTGTTCTGATTCTTTTAGGTCCTCCTTCTGTCTTTTAACAGTCATTTCCAGCAAGCCTACCTTCTCTTTTAGAGCAGCAATTTCGAGCTCTGCTTTATGGAGTAAATCATGATTTTGCTCGAGTTGTTTCATCACTGATTCCAGAGATTCCGATGCCGATCGCTCTAGCTTATTAGCATTCTCCAACCGTGTTTCTAGTTCCTCAGCTCTGTCTTTCCATTCTTCTACTAAACCATGTGCGTAGGTCTCAGCCATCTTTGCAGCTTCTAGATCGATATTAAGCTGTTCAATGGAAGTCTCTTTCTCTGCAATCGTCTCCTCATAGCATGTTTCTGCCATCTTTGCGGCCTTTAGTTCGTGATTGAGCCGTTCAATGGAAATCTCTTGGTCCATTACTTTTTCAGTGTAAGATTTTGCTTGCTCAAGCTCCAAATTCAGAGATTCTATGTCCGACTTAAGCTTCATTATCAATTTCCCACTCTCATTTGCCTGTGTTTCAAGCTTTGAGTCTAACAATGCTATCAATCTGGTTAGCTCAGCTGAGAGAATGTCCACCTTCTCGACATGAATCTCGGCTATCTTTGTCGCATCATCAGCGTGGCTCAGCGCCTGGTTCTTGGCATCCGTAGTCATTGCCAACTCCATCTTCACTTTTTGAAGCTCTTGACTGGTAGAGAGAAGAGCGGCAACATCCAATGCGTGTTGGCTCCTCGCAACTTCTATCTCTTTCTGCCATTCGTCTTCCTTCTTATGAGCTTCATCAAATCCTGCTTGCTCTATCTCAACAGCTCGGAACTTTTCGATCTCAGAACTCTCTTCGGCTTGCTTTTGCACCACCAAAGCTTCTTTGAGATTCTCACTTGCCTCCTCTGCTGCTCTCTGTGCTTCTTTCAATTCATTGCTCAACTTTTCTCTCTCTTTCTCAACCAGAACTATTTGTTCCTTTGCCTTCTTCAGATCCTCCTGAGCAACATTTAATTGAGCTTGAGTCTCCGAACCTTTTGTACTCGTACCTCGCGGCTTGGTTTTCTGAATAAGAAAAACACAAAGAGATCGCATTCACAAATTCACTTCAATCTAAAAAAGTCATTGTGATGAAAAACATCCAACACAACAACATTGGCAATTCTGATCAAAGTTCTGTTGAATGCATCAACGAAAACTTACATCAGGTGGTGTAGCGACTTTCGGAAGTTGACGATCAACCGTTGGCTTCGAAGTGGCATTCGGAAGTTGACGATCAACCGTTGGCTTCGAAGTGGCAGGTCGAGGGGACCGGTCGATCGAGAGCCGGGACCTTTGCAAAGGAGAATGAGAATCAGACTCTGATTTAGCAATCCCTCTATTCAGTTTGCTCACCCTAGGAGTTGCAGGTGATGTCTTGTTAGGAGTTTCAGGTGTAGAAGATCTGTCAAGAACATTCAAAATGCACTAATCAAAACTCCACAGAAATGGAGCACAAACCAAACAATCCACAAAACCCCATCTCAATTTCCAAAAAACAACCACAAAAAGCTGATTTCCAGCAACATTCCAGCATCCTCAAGAACAATTCCAATAAGAAATCAACCAAAAACAACAGTTTCAACAAGAAAAAAGCAGCACAACACCAACTCTGAAAAAAAAAACCTAAAATTACTTCCAAGTAGATCTAACCAACAGAGGATGAGATCTCAAAGAAACCATAGTCAAATCAACTAAAAATGCCGACACAAAGAAACCCAGAAACAGGCTACAGTCCGAAACAGAGTAAAAAAAACAGAGACCCAAAACCCAGAAGAAGAAAAAAACAGAACGAAAAAAAAAAATCGAGAACCAAACTAGCCCTAGAAACCATCATAAACAAAATATCCAAGAAAATTGGGATATAGAAATCAAATTACAGCCAGAAAAACAATCACTCAAAAAGCAAAACTTAACAAAAACCCACATGAAATCACAGGAGAAAACTTACTTGGATTTGGTGGACATGGCGGCAGTGTAAGATGAAGAAACAAAAGGGTTTTGTTGAAAGAGAAGCAGAGCACAAAACCCAGTTGAAAGCTGCTAAAATGGCGGCATTATGAAATTGTTCATAGAAGTTTCATCAGCTTCTCTGTGTCTTGTAACTGGTAAGGATTGAAACCCCAAAAGGAAGAAGAAAAAGAAAAATGGGATGAAATTTAATTAAAGAAAGAAAGAGAAGAAAAGAAAAGGAAAAGGAGAAAACTGAAATAATAATTTGGGTTGGTTTTGGTGTCCCTCAAATTTGGCAAACCACAACATGATACAACTCAACAATGCAGTTTGGTACTCTTTCTCTCTCTAGAATTTACCAAAATGACCCTGTTGGTCTCTTCATTTGTTAAAGCTACAACAATGGCTGCTTTTTTCAGAGGCCAATGGAAAGACCAGCCTCACCTTGCTTTTTAGGCCTCAAAGCACCAAGTTCTGATTTTTATATTTCATTTCTCTCTCTCTCCCCCTTTTAGATTCTTACATTATTTTCTTCCCTTAACGACTATGGTTAATCTCGAAATTACTAGGTTGTATAAGACACAACTTAAATTCGGTTTTGGTTTTGGTTGGTTACATTTTATTTCTCATAAGGGAAAACTGTAATTTTGTTGAATGGGAGTTTTTTTTTTTCTGTTGGAAACTGAAAAAGAAACCATTCTCTTTCAATGTTGTTTTTAATTGGAAACATTTTTTTCTTTTGGAAGTGTTTTAATTAAAGGAAGAATGTTATTTTCATGAATGAATTTTTTTTTTGTGATTTTTGTTATTATGTTTTTGAATATATTAACGGTTTTTTTAGTCATGGATAATGGATAATGGGCATATAGTAAGTCATTTCTCATCCGTTAACAAAAGTATAGTTTTATCGGACAACTTAATAATTATGAGGTTACATCATATATAGATATGCAAAAAAGATAAAGAAATTTCATAACCATTTTACAATTTACTCCTTTTTTTTTTAGAATTCAACGACATTTTAAAATACATATTTGAATTCATAACTTTTTAATCATACCTATAGGTAAGCTGAACTATGTTTTTATTGAAAAAAAAAGTCTATGCATATAGTTCTTTAGAATTAGTTATCCATTACACCAAAGTTTAGTTGAAAGTTCAGATATTTTCTTGTTATAAATCAAAATCAACTATTATTATTATTTTTATATTTATTCTTTTGAGCTCTAAATTGTAAGAACACGACCTGGGACATGGATCTAAACCTAGGTCCTTACTAAGAAATATACTTTAAAACCGAACACAAAATAACTTCCAATGTTTAACAAAACTTAATCAACTTTATTTTCAATGGAAAGTAGAATGCAAAATACAGAGTTTTAATGGTAAATGAAACATTGTTTCGGGGCACCCTTTTAAGTAGTAAAATTCATTTAAGAAATTAAAATAGAACTCCCTAAGCTCAATAGTAGCGTTTGCGGAAACATAAACTTATTAAGACAAGAAGAACCGACTAAGCTTATCCCATGATCACTCAGCATCAATCAGCCACCCCGGTACATCACGTTGGTACCTGCAGACATGCCACAGAAGAAAAAATAAAAAAGGGTGAGTTCACAACTCAGTAAAGTTCCCTCTAAAAGACTAACAACGCTTTGGATACGAGACCCCAAATCAAAAACACACAAACGTTGGGCCCTGGACCCCTTAAAAGTATAGTTGGGATAAACCCTCGAACATCGGGCGAACCCCTGGTTAAGCATCGGGCACGAAACTCCTGGTTGGGCACTAAACCCCTCAAGCATTTGGGCGAACCCCTCATAAACATCATTATTCAAGCATTCAAGATAGGCTATTCATTTGTTGTACACTACAACTCCTATCAGATAACAGCCATCAATATTGCTACGTTCAAAATTAGCATGCTCGGAATTAAATACACATAACAGTCTTTATGGAAATACGCCCTTACCTTGGTCGAACACCCAGAGAAGCAACAATCCAATTAAAAATGGCTACTCCTAAGCCCTTCCGAACTTCCGGAACCTAAAACACACAAACGAGTCAAACTAGCACCTTAAACCGCAAAAAACGGACTCAGGACGTCGAAATTATCAAAAATGGGGATTCTGGAATTTTTGGTCAACGATCAACTATGGCGCGTGGGTCAACGGTAGCGGTCAACGGCGGCACATGGTCAACAACAGCGTGCGACAGGCTCGGATCAGGTTACATCAATATACCCGAAGCTGATAAAAATAATAATTCAATAATATCGATGTATATTTATAAATAAAAATATTATGAATTTCAATCACTATCTCTAATTGCTAAACTAAAAAATGAATGAGATTCAACTTTTAACATCATTGATGAGATTTTCAACTTCTAATATGATAGTTGATGATTAATGCATTTTTTTAATTGAACACATGATTTAAACATTTGACATTCTAATCCAGAATATAAGCATCCATTAGTTGAGCTGTGCATGATTTGTTTTTTCACTATTTTTAATGGATGAAATAATATGTCTCCCAATCAACAATCCTTGGGACTCCTTGCCCATTCTTAGTTTTTACTTTTACTTTATTTTGCCTATAAATATTTAACTTCTATAAATGTCTCTTTAAAAAAAAAAAAAAATATTCCTCCATTGTCAAAACTCATGATACATAAGACTTTTTGTACAAATTATTCGCTTTACTTAAAAAATTAAATTATTTGAAAACTTAAAGTAAAATTTTGAAATCAAATGGGACATTGTAAAATAAGAAATCTAGTGTACTTCTGAAGTCTAATGATTTGTTGTGAAAGTTAATGAACTTCCAAAGCCAACTAATTATAGTTATTATGACTTATGAGATTGTTTTTTCATATAAATTGGTCAACTGCCCCACTCTATATTAAGTAATAATCCAAACTTGTTATATTTAAATTTAGTTTTAATATTCTATTTTTGTTTCTTCCTCATTTGTCTTTAGGGAAATTTTCACAAAATCATTCTTTGTTTCAAAAAAAAATTCAGTTCATTATTTGCTTCAACCCGAAATTATTTTTTACTTCTCGATCATAAATTTATTATGCAGTTAAAGATAATCAAATAAAAGACGTAATTAAGTGTGGCTAGTTGTTTTTTTTAATTTTAGTTGGGAACCACAAATTCTACAAAGAAGTACTACTCTCTAACTCTACTTTATTCCTCGTATATAATCTTAATTTTAATATAAGATTCAGATGTAAATACTCTACTTCGTGGGCTTTTCATGTAATTATAGTAGGTTAAAAGACTCTTTTAGTTACATAATGAGCACGATATAACTTTAAATTAGGGGTATAACATTAATTTGATCCAATTTTCTTTTTATTAATATCCAAAACTTAGATCAACCGCATCATAGTTTGATTAGTCTTGTTTACCGTTTGTTCTTTATCTAAAACCTTTATTTTTTAGAATCTGCTCGAGTGGTAATGGATCAAATTTTCAAAAATAAACAATAAGTTTTGTGATTTTTAAAATATTTTAAATTGGGAAAATAGATTGTAACGTAAAGATTTTATTTTATTTTATTTTTTTAGAAGGATGGTGAATGAATACAAATTTTTTTTATGTATACCAACTTTAAGGCACTCTATTAAAATTATAGCACATTTTTATCAAAAATTCGTTTATACCAGAATTCTGAGTGATTGAACTCAATCAATAAATCCATTAAGTTCAATCATTAGTTATTGATTGAGTTCAATCCCTCAAAATTTTAGTATATATGCAATTATTTTCAGTTTTGTGCTATACATGCAATTTTTTAGCTAATTTTGTTATACATGAAAAATCTCTTACAATAAAAGTATATTTAATTTATTTATTTTTTAAAGAAAGAAAAGAAAATAATATTCCTGCGACGACAGTCGACAGGCCAGGCGAGACTATTTTTAATTGTGAAAAATACTATTTAACTGAGATCAAACCTTTTATTTCTCAATTTGAAAATTTTACCCAATTTTCTTTTACTATAACCATGTTTTATTGTTTGGATATATATTTCGTGATTGTTTATTGTATGATCTGTAGGTGAGTTTGAGGGTTTTATTGGCTAACTTTTGTGTGATTTATTGGTTATTTCAAAGACAATCTTCAAATTTTCGAACCAATACATCAACTTCAAGAATAACTTCTTTTTTTTTTTTTGTAAAAAAAAAAGAGAAGTAAATACAAAATCTAAAAGAAGATGCCTCAATGAATACTTCCAAAAACAAATAACAAGAAAATTATGGCATTGCAAAAGAATATATTACTAAAAGTATAAATTGGATTGGTACAAATCACAAAATTTTGAAAACAGAGAAAGAAAAAAAAAATAGAGGAATAGATAAGATTACAAATGGTAAGTAATGGTAAGAATGTGGCATTGTGAATCAAGGAAGGTTGAATGATTGAAAAAGACAATAGAAAATATTTTTATTTTTTTAATTATATATTAAAAAAATAAAATGGGTAGGAAGGTGAGTGGCAAGTGGTAACAAACAAAAGACTGGCTGTTTCTTCTAGTGTTGGCAAATTGATTGGAATATCACATTATTAGTGTTTGGTTGGGGTTGTAAGAAAAACACTTTTATCATTTAAATGTTGCAATCAAAAGTTATCATAATTTTGGGTAGTTGCATCTCTACAGTATTCTTTTTTTATTATTAGTAATTTATTTATTAATCTACCCATTTATAAAGACAAGTTTGTGTTTCTTTAAAATCATGATGTTCAAAAATTTCAAGATACTCAATTCAAACCCAACTAAATTTTGAATTAGAAGTGTCAAGTGACGTCAATTAAATTTAATCAGGGTGTTGAGAAGAGACGTATTCTGCCTCGTATATTGTTCATCTTTATGACCCAGTATTATCTTTCATTTAAGAAATATTACGACTAATTCAAAAATCATTTCATAGAACGTATGAATAGTTATGTATAAAGTTTAATGATGGTTCTAATAACAGTAAAGAATACATGATTAAGAGACGAATGAGGTTATTTATATGTATTTAATTGAGAGTACATGAGATGGTTACGATCATACATGATGGTTCTCGTAACTTTTTTATTATCAAGTCATACATGATAACCGTTAAGCGCAACTTTTAAAGACATCCCGGTGGCATGCTTGTTCAGCCTGAGCTATCTTATTAAAATAAAGCTCTCTAGGTTTCCCCTATCTATACAATAGATAGATCTTTGAATGGATAGCCTTAAGACATTCACTCCATTGATTTTGAGTTATAGGGTTGAAAAGGCTGGTAGATTCTTCCTTTCCTTTTATGGAAGTTACACGACTATTTTGTCGAGTTCCTAAGAGAGAGTTGTCTCGCACTCTTAGGTATTCTCTACCTATCAAGTCTAGTTGTCTCTTGTTGGTGCTAGGTTGTTAGTTAGGCTCTTTACTAGTGTTCTAAAGTAGTAGGAAGAATTGTTCCTACCGCTAGAAATTTTCTCAAATATGCTTGAAAAAAGAAATGGCATCTTCGTGGGACCTATTGAGAGAAGAGGTAAAAAAAGAGACGAGAATGAAAAACCATCCTAAAATGACCTAGTGATCAAGAGGGTCTTGAAGAGGTAAGAGATGATCAGTTCAATCTATGATAATCACCTACTTAAGAATTATTTTCTTATAAATTTTCTTGACATCCTAATATTGTAAGATTAGACGGTATATTGTATAATATTAGTCGTGGTGTGCGTAAATTAGCCCAGACACACGCGGTTATAAAAAAAAAAAAGGAGATTGAGAATGAAAAAGAAGACAATGTTTGGAAAGGCCCAAGGGGCAGAGCATTTATTCTAATGAATGTGGGAACATGGGTTCTTTTTCCTTTTTTTTCATTGTTATTCTTGTGTCAGCCAAATACTGTATACTTTAAAAACTCTTTCTTTCTCTTTCTCTTTCTCTCTCTCCAGGAACATTTGAAGAAATCAACTCAAATACAAAAGGCTCTGTAGTCTGTAACCACCATATCTTTCTGCAGTTCATTTCCATAATGTTTTAATTCTACATGTGAATCCCTCACCACCCATTTGTTTTAACTCTCTCTCTCTCTCTCTAATCTCCCTCTTATGTCCCAAGTGAGTTGGACATAATTTTCTCTCTCCAAGATTCTGAACCTTCATCACACCAAAACCTAAAACAACTTTTTACAAAAACAGACCCCAAGAAATATTTTACAGAGCAACTCATTCTTCAGAATTTATCATCATTATGTTTCATTTAGTCTTCTCTACATGTACAATTATGTAACACAACTCAAAGTGATTCAGAAACTTTAATCATATAAAGATGCATGAAACTTGTTTTTCCAGTGATGAGATTATATCTTTAGAAAATGTAAATAACAGCACCTGGGTGAAAAAGAGCTTCAGGAAATTATTGTCATGATCATTCATCATAAGAAACATGGAAGCTGGTGGTGCAGCCTGACGCCTCGGCGTCCTCAGCCCCACAACAGTCGTAGAATTTGGCAGCATACGGCGGGTCGTCGGGTCCCAGCTCGTAATACCTTGAATCAATCAACTGGAAAGATCAGTCTGCTAAACCATGAGAGGGCAAATTCAATAGTAAAAAGAAAAGAAAGACCAATCATTCAACATTTGTTACTGTGTACATTTTTTTCAATATCCATACAGTTTTTTTAAAAAATACATATATTCCAAGGAATGTAAATGTGTGCACAAATGTAAGTATTATAATAAAATGTGATTTGGAACTTCCATGAGAGATCTGCCAGCCAAGAAATTCCTTCCAACTTTATAAAGAGAGATGAGACGAGGAGTAAAAGACAAATGAGGACAGAAACGTCACTTGTAGAGGCATCCCACCCTGTTCTAATCCACTACTACAAACTGGAATAGATCATAAAATTATTTCTAATATTTTTCAAGACAAAAAAAAAACCCAGAAAAAAGGGGACAACCCAGATGACTTGGACTTCAGACTTCCAAAATTTGAACTGGATCGAATCACAAAAACATGTTAACTACATTTGTCCAAGTCTTCTTACACAATTATAATATACTTCAAAATCATCAAACAGAATCAATGTGTTATTTCAACAATAGTTACTTTAATGCGTCTTTCAAACACTAAATAGAAGTTAATTTTCACACTAGACATGAAATTTAAGCGAACTTCACATCCGCCATTCCATCAAATTCAGTGTTATCCTATAATTCCAAACCTGTGCAAGCTCAATTATGTGATGATTTCCATCCCCACCACTTCTTATTGTCACAAGTGTGATTAAGCTTAGTGACATCTTTTTCAACCAAGGAAATGAGAAGAAACTGGTGTAAATGATGTCATGCCAATTTATGTGCACCAGGCTGACTTGGTATTCTAGAGGAAACCAGCTCACATGACTCCACCAGCTATAACTTATTATCTTAATAATGGAACCATTCAACAACTTAGGCCAGTTTTGGAAATTTAAGCCTACAACAACTACTATATGTTTTTTCTTACTACATCTTAACTATATTTTTAGAAGCTACCAAAAAAAAAAACTATATTTTTAGTCCAAATAAAAAAAGTAGTTTCCAAAAGCTTCTTTTTGTTTTTGAAATTTGGTTATCATTTACATACTTTCTCAAGGAAAGATAGATACATAGTAGAAAAGATGGAACACATTGTAGGAAATATGAGTAAAGCAAAGCTTAAATTTCAAAAATCAAAAATAAAAAACTAAATCGTTATCAAAGGGGCCTAAACTATTTATTTGATGTTCCTATTTATTTCTAGATTGTCAACAGAGCATCTCACAAACAGTCAGTACAGAAATCACGGTGAATAGAGAGAAGATTGACTAAACACATTGTTTACCTGTTTCGGAAAAAACATCTATGACAAAAGATAGAACCTAACAAGAAGAAATAACTAGGAATACAAGCAATACACAGGAACACATTTCAACTTCAATGTTCTAACAAATACACATTTAGATCTATCTATTTATTAATATACTTGAAAAATTAGTCTAGACAGGAAAAATCTTGTGTTTTAACCCACATTTATATGCAGAATTCCATAATATTTGGAACTCGGAATCTCATAAAATTAAAAATCTTCAGGCAAGGTGACAGCCGATACTTCAATTTGGTAGGTTCACTATTTACTTCTTTGACCACCAAGTCCTGATATGTGATATCAACTTATTGTACGTGATTGGTTGAGTGGCTGATATCTTTGGATCATTCAATTTAATGTCCAGAAAAAATCTAATCTCATTATGTTCGCAAAATTAAAAACTGGGCAAGATAAGATTATAAAAAAATACACTTAAACTTTATCTCTTACCTATATTCCTTCAAGAGTTGCAATATTACCCTTACCTTCTATAAAGATTTCAAAACTACCCTTTTACAACATAAAGATAAGTGGACGAAAACACAAATAATGAAACTAAAACGTTTGATGTAAAACCCCCTTCCCCCATCTTACAATGTTCCTCAACTTGGTAAAGAATCAAATTGTGGACGATTCCTCCAAGTGCCTAAGGATTGTTAGAACTTAGCAGGAGAAACTTCCCCGCTTCCGGAGTGGCAGAGCCAGCCAGTTGATTTAAATATCCAATATGATATATGAAGTTGCATTGCATACATGAGAAACAAAACTTTTACTATCAACAATAGAATTCAACAATTGAAAGCAAGCACGAATTATACGACAATGAATACATTTCCGTTTCAGCAACTAGAAGTTCTTGTAGCCATCTTTGGAAATGAATTTCTCTTGGTATTTCCGATTTGACTATTTCTACAATTTCATCAGATGTACAGTGGCAGTGACTATAAAATTCTTTGAGGATAATGAGTGTGGTTAAGCTCCCTTCTATTGATTTCGTGCTGATTTTTAAAAATTTACTTCTCTTCTCAAGAAACTAGAATGATTAGAAAAACTGGTTCTATGCAAATTTCCCATGCCTTCCACAAAGATGTGCCATGTGACAAAGAGTGCTGGGATATCGACTCGGCATGTTTTCCTGCATTGTTGTTTTTCGCGACTGTTGGACTGTTCTCAGCATTTTGTGTTAACTGCTAGGTCATATCTCAACAAATGGGCTTCCTTTTTGTTCAAAAGTTTAGAAGCTTCAGAAGAATTAAAGGAAAATAATTCTTCCTAATGAATTTAAGCCAAACTACAAGTTTGATGTATAGACTTGTTTGTCAATTCTATGGAAACTTCCAAGTTCCAAGTTATGGAGGAGTGGAAATGAAGCAATGAAGCAGACAAGTAAAATATATGAACTAAAATCAGAAAGTTTCAAGAGAGAAGTGTGTTTGTTTCACTTTTTTAGCCTTGAATTGGTACAAAGCCATATGTTCGTTCTACTGGGAGCCCCTAGTATGGTATGCCAAGTGAAGGGTATTTTGTCACATAAATAAGTTATGGGAAGAAAATGAAGAATCTAAAAAATTCTGGAAAGACCCTTAAATTAAGAGACGCTCAATTTCACAGTTTCTTCCCCTAACCATAATACAGGGGCGAGTGAAATCTTATATTAGTCAAAGATTACTGGAACAAGACCCACCCTTCCTTGAAGTTACTTAATACAAGAACTTCACTAATATTCAGATACTCAAAGATTAATAGTTGGGGAGTATTAGCAAGTTTGCAACACTCATGCAAGGAGTATTTTGTGAGAACCCTTTTTACACATACTAATTCTAGAATTTGTAAAAAGGAAATTATAGGGAAGACAGTTAGTTAGGGAGAGAAGCCTATTGTTATGCTTGTACAGGGAAGGTGAGAGAGTGGTATACAAGGGGAAGGG
>JBBMEF010000003.1:2851586-2864060 GCA_037832685.1 Sicyos baderoa
GGGTGGGAAAGCAAAAAAAAAAAAAAAAAAAAAAAAAAAAAAAAAAAAAAAAAAAAAATATATATATATATATATATATATAAACACAGACCTAAACATGTGGTGGTGTGTCCTTAGTTATGAAATGGCCTGAAACCATGCTCCATACTATTTGACATTATATCTAATAGTTAAAAATGAATGAAAGTTCATTTCATGGTTTAAGACTTTCTCGACAATAGTTCATTTCTCCTCTTCTGTGGAGGTTTCTGAAAGTTTTTGGAGGAGGAATCTCCCTCTTATTATTGGCTCTCTTTTGGAGTTGGATTGTTTGCGGTCTTTGGAGGATGCTTAATAAGATTGTTTTATTGTTTCAACAAAAAAAAAAGACTTTATCGACAATGCAAGTGAGGTTGCCCATCTTGTGGGGTGTTTTTTTTTTTTTGAAAAATTACAAATGACTAGAATAAAAGAGTTTCTATCGATGTGTTGGTGTGTTTGACAATAATGGAAATAGAGAGGTGATCAACAACAAAGATGTTAGATTTTTTTCTGTAACAAATTTTCGTTTTAACTCGAAGTATTGTTGCCAATGCAAAGGTCATTTTGGCTAAAATTATAAGTTGAATATGGATGCATATGTAAATTATGTAGATAGTATAGTTGGACATGAGGCCATTATTTGCAATTTTAAGGGAGATGTGATGTTTTCTTTGTATCAACCTATCTTTTGGATGCTTAATCCATAAATTGCGAAAGCTATGACTATTCGGTTGACGAGTGTCGATAATCATTCGGTTGACGAGTGTCGATAATCAAGAAGGAAGATGGAGGGGGAGTGCCCAAGTCATCCTATTGAGCTATATCAACGAGAAGATTAGAATTGCTGAATTTTATGCCATGCACAAATTTCTTCTAAAAATTTGCTATTCAAATACTGACCTCAAATAATATAAAAGTCAAATATCGATTTTCAGGTTCGAATGTGTAATCATAGAGTTTAAATAAATTAACACTATATATATATATAAAAAATTTAACACCAAATAAGATAACCAATTTCTACCGTCTAATTTTAGACTATGGTGTAACTTTCTTTAGACTAAAATTACGTATTTCTCAATAAAACAAGAAAAACAAAATTACAATTTACTCTCACTCACCTCCTGCTCTATTTCAGCCGCTCTCGCCGCCGCGCCGCCCCACCACCCCACCGCCGTCTCCGCCGTTTAGTGCCGCAGTCGCCGTTTCTCTCCGCTCGTACCGCAACTGCCTCGTTCAACTCTGTCTTCCCCGCATTGCATAGAAGTTCGTCTGAGTTGAAGAACTACTACAATGGCCATCGACTGTCTCATTCTCGGTAATCCACTAGATTTTCCTTATGTAATCTTTCTCTAATTACGTTTTATTGGCTTTGTTCTTGATCCCGATCTTCTCTTAGGCGCTGGGCAAGAAGTTGGGAAGAGTTGCGTGGTCGTCACAATCAATGGGAAGCGAATTATGTTTGATTGCGGAATGCACATGGGCTATCTCGATCACCGTCGATATCCCGATTTCTCCCGCATTTCGGCTTCTCGCGATTACAATGCTGCTCTCTCTTGTGTTATCATCACACACTTGTAAGTAATCGTTTGTAGTTATCATCAAATCATTTGTAGCTATTGTTATGAAATCAGAAACAACAATTGGAGAAAACGATAAAAGGAAAGTGAGACAAAACATGACGATTTAGGTGTTTTACTAACGGTGTGTTAGCTAGGTCCATGATTTTATTAAGGAGAGAATAGAGTAATGTCAATCAAATGAGGCTAGGGTTTTAATAGAGTTTAGTGCACTCTCATACTCGTTGACTGGGCGGGCAACAAGACCCCTGACTAGGTAATCGTGGGGCTACATAGTTCCAAGGCATATCTCAACGTGTGTGCTTAATATTTGTTATTTCATACATCAATCAGATTGTTTCTTATCCAAAAAGAAAACAAATCTCGGTTGCATTACATTACAATAATGTGTTTTTATTTGTTGTTTCTCTGCTATTTTGTAGTCACTTGGATCATATAGGTGCTCTGCCATACTTCACTGAAGTTTGTGGCTATAATGGACCCATTTACATGACGGTAAAAATCATCTATACACATGATTTTAAGTGTTGTTTATCTTTTTGCCTTTTTTGTTTTACCATTGTTCTTTTTTATTATTATTTTTTAAGAGGCTGGAATTCTGCATTTGACATTTTTTGTATGAAGCCATCCACTAGAGGGGGAAAATGTCATAACTTACGAGTACAGACAAAATATTGTTGGATTTTTTTTTGAATTCATGCATTGTTTTTTTTCTTTTTTTGTAAGTCTAGTTCAAAGATGCAAATTTTTTTTGGACTCTTTAGTCGTACAACATAAGTTTATTGTCTATTCTGTTTTTTACATGCCAATTTTGGTACTGAAGCTGTTTCTATACTTCCCTTCGTTTGCAGTATCCAACAATGGCATTGGCTCCTTTAATGTTGGAGGACTACCGAAAAGTGATGGTTGATCGAAGGGGTGAAGCAGAGCAATTTACCAATGATCATATTATGGAGTGCATGAAAAAAGGTAACTGAATTATTTCAAGAACTTCAGTAATATTTAACTTGTCTCTCCTCATCCAATGTTGCAGGGTTCTAGCCTCTAGGTGGGGCTTCCTTCTTTAACTCCAACCTTAGATTCGATGCTCTCGCTACTTGTGCTATCAATGATAATGTTACATACCTCATTAAGTTAGTAATTAGTAACTATAGTTGGTTCTCTTTCGGGGTTTGATTTCTGTTATTGGTTGATTTGGACTTGATTTGTATCTTTTGTTTTAGTTTAAATACTATCTATTGGATTTGGACCTTCTTTTGGAACTCTCATATTTGCATTTCTTTCTTTCTTAAATGAAACCTTAAAAAAAATAAAAAAAAATAAATAAATTTACCTATCTAACATAGCATAGATAGCGACACCTTTAAATGAATATGGAAAAATGCTATTTTATGAGATCCTCTCCCTTTGTGCTCAACCGCTTGCTAACTATTGTTTGTACCCATTTGCTTCATTTGATAATTCTACTTGCTCAGATTGAGTTTTAGACTGCATTATTGTAATTTGGTAGATTTGTATGGCTTAACATATAAGTTTCTGTGGGTACCTTTTTTATTTTTATTATTATTTTTTAATGTATTTGACGTGCATCAATTGTTCTGCCACTATTTTTCTTCTGTATCTTAAAGATTTTCCGTCATTGATTTTGATTCACCTGTAGTTGTACCTGTGGATTTGAAGCAGACCATACAGGTTGATGGAGATCTTCAAATCCGTGCTTACTATGCTGGACATGTAAAGCCTGGTTTGATATATTTAGTATTTTTATTTTGCATCTATAACTTTATTTCGAGCTGGCTGACAGTCTTACTCATGAGTGGTAGGCGTGTCATAGGTGTTTTGGCTAAACTCAACCTTCATATTGTTTTTAAGCTTTTCTCCCTCTTTGTTTTTTACCGAACAATGTATACACAAATACAGCCTGAGATGCACAAGGAGCACCAAGAAACCAAGACCATAATTCAACTTCATGTGCTCAAACGAAGCGATGTATCTTGGCCAGACAAAGTACCAATTGGTAAATTAGGAACTTCGAGTTCAACATGAGCTATTCAGTTCAGCCACAAGAAAAGATTTTAGAAAAGATTTTGAGGCAACTTTTTAAAGAGAAAACTCTAATTCGAAACCCAGAAACTAGTCAGTTTAAAACAATCCAAAAAACTGAAAAACAACAGCATTTGGAACACCATGTAAATCAAAATCTACCGCACCAGGCACTCCAAGAAGAACAAGGCCACCTGTACCCAAACAATAAAATGAAACTTGGAATGACAGTAAGCAAGAAGACAAAACCACCCCATCAAAACAATCAAATCAGCCTTATAAAATGCCATTGAGACAATCAACAAAAAGAAAACCCTGCAACAATAGAAACTCCAGCAAACATGTGAAAATCACAGCCTGAATTAGGATCTCCCTGTCTTTTTTCATTTTAGTTCGCCTAGGGACATTCCCTAAACCTCTTGTTTCTCTTTATCAATCTTTTGAAAATCAGGTGATAGTTAAATAAGAAATTGAGCCAATATGAGCAGTTGCTCAGCGGCATCAGCATATGCCTAATGACCAAGAGGTCATGGGTTCGAATCCCCCCTACCCCCAATTGTTGTAATCTCAAAAAAAAAGTTAATAAGAATTGGTAACTTGAGAGATCACTTGTTCGAGGCTGCTGGAGAGCGCTTTAAACTAGAATACCCTCCGATGTATCCCAGTGCCACAACCTAGGGACGAGATAGAGGTGCTCCGGGTATAGGGGAGCTAAGCTCCGATTTCTTGGTTTTCAAAAGAAAAAGAAAACTTGTTGCTTTTCTTGTCTTTTTAAGAGGCTTTTTTTTGTCTTGGTTTTAAATTTATTTACATTATTTATATTTTTAATATTCATTTTTATATATTAGTTATGGACATGCATGAATTTAGTTATTAGTTGACTGCATATCTAGCTGTTGGTGCTTACTTGACTTCTGCTCCAAGCTTTTTCTTACTGCTTCCCATGAACTTTCTCCCTTAACACTTCAATAGTAAATGTGGAATGTGCATATTTATATTTTTATCATGTTCTTAAGGTCTTAGGAGCTGCCATGTTTTATGCTAAAGTCGGAGATGCTGCTATGGTATACACAGGAGACTATAATATGACACCTGATAGACATCTTGGAGCAGCTCAAATCGATAGAATGCAATTAGACCTTCTTATAACAGAGTAAGAAGTTAAAGGCAATATTTTACATGTTATAGTGTTATAAATTATACACTGTTTAAACTTCAGTGAGCCAAAACAATTTGTCTTTTGACTCTTGATTTCCTTCCCTCCCTTAGGAAAGCTGTATAATAACGGTAAATCCATGATCTAATTTTGGTAAGGAAGTAATGGTTTCAATTTTGATCTTCTGAGCGAAATGTAGTAGGACCAGGTGATTGTTCCATCAAGGTGCGTGCAACCTGGTCAGAACATTTATGGATATAAAAAAAAATATTTTTTATAGTCTCCTAGTCAAACATAGGAGTTTTTTCTGTTCCTGATACTTTTTCATATGTACCCTATAAAAAAAAAAAACTTTTTCATATGTACTTCAGCACATGTGTTCACTGCAAAATGCCAAAATATATCTATTCTTATTCTTCCAATGTTTGTCATCTGCAGGTCTACATATGCAACAACCATCCGTGATTCTAAGTATGCCCGTGAAAGAGAATTTCTTAAAGCTGTATGTATAAATCAAATTGTTAAATTATTAAACTAGAATGACCTTTTCTGCACCTTCAACATTTTCAATAACAAATCAGATAAGTTGGTTTTTTTTATTTGCATATTGGAATAATTCATGAGCCAGGAAGTTTCCATCCGTCCTGATTCCAACATGGCATATGGTTGATTTTAGGGATAGACATAGACCTCAGATTGATGTATTTCTGTCCCTCACTTGAAGAAAATAAAATTTTCTATTCTTTTGTAGGGTTTATATTGTGATGGTTTGAGACTGTAAGGTGGTTGATGCCTATATTTCTTTGTGTTGGGTATTACAAATTTTTCATTTGATTATTTTTTTATGTGAGAATTATAGAATCACTAATCTTAGTTTGAGAAGCCTCAACTAGAGGACCCATCGAAATCAAATATTTTTTTCAATTTTCCCATGGTTGATGAAGCCGACGTCCTTGCCAATCACACTAAAGAATTCACTACTATGAAGGTGAACAAATGGATTATAGAGGTTCAAAAGTTACATTCATCAATCAAATATTGCAAGGCCTCCAACAGTCATGGTACAATGGGTCAACCAACCTCAGATGGTTATCATTTCATGGCATGAGGGTCTGGAACACAATAATCCTAAAGAGGGATAAGAAAATAGAGAGAAATACAACTCAAGAGTCAAGACAGAATGAATAAGAGTCAACCTTCCCCATTAGAGAAAAAACTTTTCTTCCAAGAAGAAAGCCTCGTCTGCTCTGCACCTTGCTGACCACAGAATCCCTAAACAGAATAGATCTAGGTGACTGCCTTAATGAAAACCGTAAGTAAGAAGAAAGAAACAAACATATCTCACACCTCACCATGGCATTCGACCTATTCAACTTTTCCTTATCATAGTACAAACTCAACAACTAGAACTAACCCCTGTTGATTTTCAACCCTGAAATGGTCTAAAAAATGCTAAAAAGTTATCTAGGTTGATGAAAGATTTCTCCTCTCCAAGTTGATGATTCTACTTAAAATGTCCACCACTAGCAGAAATAAGAGAGCGAAAAGGGGACCCCTTGACTAAGATCTCGAGAAGCAATAAACCAACCCCTCAAACTGCCATTCACCAGAACATAAAACTTAATCGATCTGATACAACTCCACATCCACGAGATCCACTCATACCTGAAGCCTTTCTTAGTGAGGACTTTGCCCAGAAAATTTCAATTAACATGGTCATAAGCCTTCTAAAAATCAATCTTAACGATAGTCGATAGCCGCTTCTTGTTTTCGCACTCTATAATCCTTGCTAACCTCATAAGCAATAAACACTTGATCAAGATCTGTCTATTAGCTGTGAAAGTCTCTTAAGAATCCATAATTGTCATCAAAAGGACCTTGGTCGTTGCATTTCGTCCATTTAAGAAGGAAAAGAAGGTTCTTTGGAAAAGAGCCTTTCTTTGGAGCATTTGGAAAGAACACAATGCACAAAATTTTCACCAATAAGCATTCTTGTTTTGTTTCAGTCATGGAGTATACTATGTAGCTCTTTTGTGGTAACTCCCAATTTTAGTAGGTAAGGTAGAACTTTATTTAACTTGCTTTGACAGGACCTAGTTACTCTTATACAATGACTTCACACCATTGATGATTTATGTTTACTATCAGTTAAAAATCTCAAATTTTACCAATTGAAATAGTCTGAAATAAGATATTTCCCGGGTGTTTTGATATAGGTTCATAATTGTGTGGCTAGTGGAGGAAAGGTCCTTATTCCTACTTTTGCACTTGGACGAGCTCAGGTACTTAGCTGAATATTGTGTGTGGCTCTTAAATCTTTTACTGCAAGCTACATCTTTCACGACCAATTTTCTCATTTTATAATAATACTAATACAATTTTGTTATAAAATGTTCCATTATGTGCAGGAACTCTGTATCTTGTTGGATGATTATTGGGAGCGCATGAATCTAAAGGTTCCAATATACTTTTCGGCAGGTATTCTTCATCATGGAATAATAAGTTCTCATTTCATCCTTGTAATAGTAGATGTATTCATACATATTAGTCAACTTTTCAGCTTCCTGTTTCATTTTCATGATTTTCAACTGTCTTGGAAGTCGATGGTCTGCTTAAGTAATCTTTTGCCCATGATTTGTTGATAGAGTTGAGATTCATGTTAGGCCTTTATCAAGAGCGACGACTGTCGAGTTGCTATGATTATGATCGATTATTGAGTGTTTAGCATGATTATGACATTTATTACAGATGTTAATGAGTTCATCCTTTTATTTATCTTATCTCAATTAATGGTGAGCTTGGGTGCGGTGTAAAAACTTGCCCGATGGACGATTGATCACTTGAAGTGCCTTTGCTTGATGAGTGAAGAGCCCACTTTCAACGTGCAATGTCAATGTGTTTCAAATTGATATAAGCTTTGCTCAGCTTGTTTGCGTCATTCAAGTTGATGTTTGGTTTCTTCTATTGATGAGGCACATGGTGAGAGTGAAGGAAAGGTCATTAGGGATCATGGATGTAATATGCCTTCTTGATAGTTTCGTGAGACAAAAAGAATGATGCTCTTACAGTTCCTTCAAGAAGGGCAATGAGAGTGCGGGCTTGATTATTAAATGAAAGCTTGGATTATTTAAAAAAGAAAGAAAGCTTGGATTATTAAAAAAAAAAAAAAAAAAATTGATGTTAGGATTGTGGAGCCAAAATCTTGTGGAGTCAAATTTCAAAATCAAGAAGATCCAAACATTGATTGAGGTGATAATGAGATCGTGCAGTTGAATGCATCCATCAAATACCATTCACAGTTTATATTTACTTAAAAAGTACCATTCTGAAAACTTGGTACTGTTTCACATGATAGATACTGAATACGTTTCTTAAAATTCTTAGGAATTTCTTTGTTTCATATATAGCTCTGTTCACTCTGTTTTCTACTGTAAGTAGAGCTTTTTTCGACTTTTACGTGTTTGTGTTCATATTTATGTTTTCAGGTTTGACTGTTCAAGCCAATATGTACTATAAAATGCTCATTAGTTGGACCAGCCAGAAGGTTAAAGAGACGTACTCTACAAGGAATGCATTTGACTTTAAAAACGGTATTGTTTCACATGTTTTAAGTTTTCAGGATTGGAAACAACTGTGATGTTGAGTTTATTTGCTTACCAGTGAGGTGCCGGCACCCTTAGTGAGGATATTTATTGAGTGCTGAGGCATCTCACCTGGACAATGGATGAAGAGGGAGGAAATTAAGGACATGTTTGGAAATGATTTATGGCCATGTCAAAATCATTCTTGTCTTTCCTCAAATCATCTTTTCGTTTTAAAATAATGATGCACTTATTCGTTGTTGCCATGTTTTGCTAATGCACTTAATTCGTTTTAAAATAATGATGCACTCAATTCGGATTCTTATGTTTTACAAAATTACTTAAAATTAAGTCGTTGCTTTTATCCCAAAAAAAAAAAGTCGTTGTTGCTAATGCACTTATTCTAAACCACTTCCAAACATGCCTTCATCACTTTATACAAGTTCACCTAAGTTGTTACTGAATCACTTTTGCTGAAAGCAGTTTTCCAAAGTCACTTTTAAACAAGCCCGGAGTAAATTTGAACATCGAACACTTTTATCCTAGCTCTCTTGAGCAACTCTTGTTGGATTCAATATTTGACTACACATTGTAAATGTCATATTTTAAACACTGACGATGTGCTTTATAAATTTGGGTTACATGTTGCAGTTCAAAACTTCGACCGTTCGATGATTGATGCTCCTGGACCTTGTGTTCTGTTTGCTACACCAGGGATGATCAGTGGTGGGTTTTCTCTTGAGGTTTTTAAGCGCTGGGCACCTTCTAAATTGAATCTCATTACACTACCTGGGTATTGACTATGGTTACTCTCTTTTCATTATTCGAGTATAGATTTGCAGGCTGGTTCTTTGATATAAACCACAAAGTCATCCAACATCTGTGACGGAGCTTTTCTTTCCCTTTTCCAGCTCTTCTTTTTGTTTTATGGTCATCCCAATTTTTTCTTATGTTCTTCATAGTTTGTTTTTGGTTATGCATAATACATTATACATCAATCTAGAAGCTTAAGCAAATGAGTTGGATAAATTTAACTATATTAACCAACATTTCACCTCACTTGTGGGCTTAGAAATTTGAGAAATGCCCTACAAGCGGAAGTGGAGAAAACGACTTGGCAGAGACTCGAACTGATGACCTTCTGCTCTGATACCATGTTGAATTATGTTAAATCATCAATCAACTCAGAAGCTTAAGCTAATGGGTTGGGGTAAATTTAATTATATTAACCAACATCTTCTTCCAAAGCCTTTGCTGGCTCCTCCATTCGAGATGTCTACTCCAGCTGGGCAGATTTGGTTTAATTTTCTGATTTTTCTGTTTTTCTCTCTTTAGCAGATCTTTTATCACATTTCTATTGTCTACTGTTTTTGTACTTTTTGTTTAGCTCATTTTGGAACTTTTGGTTGTTTCCTTTGTACTCTTGTTCATTTTTTCAATGAATACAATTGTCTCTTGTTTCAAAAAAATTATGTTAACCAACAACATGTGAATTTAAAATTGCCATCTAAAAGTCATTACTTTATCCTATGTAGGTATTGTGTTGCCGGAACTATCGGGCACAAGTTAATGTCAGGCAAACCCTCCAAAATTGACCTAGACAAGGACACTCAAATTGATGTGCAATGCCAGGCTAGTATATATTAGACCTTCCGCTGTGTTTCCCATTTTGAGTATCTTATTAGCATTATTAATCTTCAGCTTTCCTTAACTAGGCAAAAATTACATCTCCATCTGGATTTTAATCATCCTATTAAATTTTCCTGACTATAAATACATGTTCCATCCCAGATTCACCAACTGTCATTCAGCCCACACACTGATTCCAAAGGGATTATGGATCTTGTGAAGTTCCTTAGTCCCAAGCACGTCATACTTGTACATGGGGAGAAGCCTAAAATGGATGCCTTAAAGGGGAGGATTCATTCTGAACTGGGAATCCCTTGTCACGATCCTGCGAATAATGAAACCATATCCATTTCCTCAACTCTTTTTGTGAAAGCAGAGGCGTCAAGCAGGTTTATTCAGAGCTGTTCAACGCCCAACTTCAAGTTCTCTAAAAGAAACTTGGATACTAATTTAAAAGATTCAAGTTGGAAAGCAGGAGAAATTTCGAGCATGTTTACACGCAGATGCTCGGACCCCCATTTCATGCATTTGAATAGAAATCGGGATAACAAGCCCGATTCTAGTTTAAGTTGTAGACCAGAGCTTGAGGTAAGTGATGATAGAGTGAATGAAGGGATCTTGGTGATGGAAAAAGGTAAAAAAACAAAGGTGGTACACCAGGATGAACTACTGGTTCTCTTGGGACAACAAGAGCATGAGGTTAGGTTTGCTAATTGTAGCCCCATATATTATGGAAGCTTAGATGAGACCCATGTTATGGATTGGCTTTCCATGCTGTCTTCAAAGCTTTCAAGTGAACTTTCTGATAGGAATGTTCAAAATCTTGGGGAGTATCTTCAAGTTGAATCATTTACTCTGTCCATTTGCTCAAATGTAATTTGCCCTTACAGAACTAAAAGCATAATTGAAAATAAAACTGATGTGGTTTTCTGTTGCTGTAGTTGGCTAGCTGCAGATGATGTTCTTGCAGGGAAAACCATTTCCATCTTGGAGAAACTTGATCTTAGTGCAACATAAAGGCCTATAATGTATGGTTTCTTTATTTAGTATATGGAAGCAGGAAGTTTCAGTATGAGGTAAGTTTAATTCATGACTTGTTTATCGAAGAATATCATCTGCTGCTTATCTCGGCGAGTACTTGGTGCCTGTCTGTCTGATATCGATTATTTGACGCCGAATCTGGAGGCATAAATGTGAGTTGTTGGCTCTGGAAGTTTTGAACATAGGTTGGAACAAGCAACCATGGTAAAATTGCAATTGGATTTTGTGAAGAGTAGTGAGTTTTGATGATCGAGATCTTTATCATGGTAAAATGGCAATAGGATTATTCAAAGTTCTTGTTAATTGGTTGAGTTGTTTTATTTGCATAATAGTTGTATTATTATCTATGAAAAAGCTGTAGTATTTTAAGTTGGAAAAAAGTGAAACTTACACAATTTTGCTGGATCTGTGAATAAAGAGCGAAAATTGACTTGTGCTAGTAATAAAAATTAGGAAACATTTATCATAAACATTTTGCAAGCATATCCAGATTTGAGCCTCCAAATTTATAATATTTGAATAAGAATCTATTTATATTTCTAAACTTTAGGAGTTAATATTAATAAAATCCTACACTATAATCATATAAGTTGAATTCTCAATTTGATGACTATTCATTTATCCTTTTTCAGATTTGGTTTAAAATGTTAATTTAGAAGAAGAAATTATTATTATTTTTTTTGAATTTGAAACATTTAATTATATAGACTAAAGTTTTAAATTAGTTAAATTTGCAATATGTTCGTAACATTAATAACAAAATACAGTAAATTTGAAAAACTAAAATGAATGTTCTAAAAATGGAATAACAATAGCAACAGTAAAAAATATAGACTAATAACATGAAATAAGTCTAAGGTATGACCCAACAAAAGGATCCTAACAACACAATAGAATAAATTTGAAAAATATATGGAATGTCCTCAAAAGAAAAAGTTAAAATAAAAAAGATAGATATATGAAAAATAGACTAATAAAATGAAACAAGTCTAAAGCATGACCTTTTATGTATATATATATAAAGTCTTAAGCATGGCCCACCAAAATGATCCCAACAACAACAATAATTAAAAAATCCTACTTGACAAAGGTGGCAACACAAATTTTTTATAAATTAAAATTATCAAAAAAATTAAAATAAATAAATAAATTTATTTGATGCAAAATAAAGATACATTTGAGACCATCACATGTATCTGTAAGTTGTGTCATTAAGAGTAGAGAAGTTTTTGCCAATAATAAAAAAATTTGAGTTCGAGACACCTATCCTCGGATTGTAGTAATTTAAAAAAAAAAAATAGAGAAGTTTTAAAAAATAAATGCATAGGAAATTTGAAACATTCCAAAATGACAACAAAAAAAACAAAGATTTGAAATAGATAGATATTTTCTACAATGTTGAATTATTTGCGTCAAACATATA
>JBBMEF010000003.1:2864160-2894923 GCA_037832685.1 Sicyos baderoa
ATAGATATTGAGTTAAAATTAAAATAAGTAATAAAATATATATTGATCAAACATATTTACTAAATGAAGAGTACATTAAAAAAAAAAAAAAATAGAAACTCAGCTTCACTTAATCCCTCCACCAAACAACAATCAACTTTACTTAATCCAGCTTAACTTAATCCAGCTTAACTTAATCTCTGCACCAAACACAAATTAACTTAATCTCTGCACCAAACACAAATTAACTTAATTCTCAGACTAACTTAATACTCAAACTAATTTAATACCTATTAACTTAATTATAATCCCTCCACCAAACACGTCCTAAATATTTATGAATAAAAGTTAGACTTAGTCAATGATTCGATGGAGACTTAAAAAAATTAGGTAATCATAAAAAACAGAGCCTTCCATGTTAGTTTATACATTTCGTTATAATGTTTGCAGCGCAAGCCAGGGGCTGCAAAAAAATTCATGCCGCCACCTAAAATAAATTACACCTTTTTCATTATTATTATTGTTATTATTTATTTATTTTCCTAATATTCTAATTTTCTCCGAAGTCCCATCTGTCATGTCACGTTCCACTACCAAAAATAAAAAAAATAAAAAAACCAATTTTTTGATCGATCCCCTGCTCTGTTCTTCCACAGCTATAAGTACACCAAACCCATCTTCAACTTCCTCTCAAACTTCTCATTTGTCCCCTTTTGAAAGAGAAAGAAAAAAGAAAGAAAGATTTGAATTCCACCCACAAAGTCAATCATTTTTTTTAATGGTTTGGTTTTGAGATTGTGAAAAACAGAGCTTTGAAGATGGACAGTGGAGAGATTTACAGAGTGAGCAGTGCGCGTATGAACAGCTCCACCATATGGAGAAACAGCGCCATGGAAGTTTTCTCGAGATCTTCTCGTGAGGAAAACGACGAAGAAGCTCTCAAATGGGCTTCCATTGAAAGGCTGCCTACTTATCTGCGTGTTCGGAGAGGGATTTTGTCGCTTGAAGGGGAATCTGCTAGAGAAATCGATATTCAAAATCTGGGGTTTTTGGAGAAGAAGAATGTTTTGGAGAGGCTTGTTAAGATTGCTGAGGAGGATAATGAGAGATTCTTGCTTAAGTTGAAGAATCGAATGGAAAGGTAATGACAAAGAAACAGAGTCCTGTTTTGTTTACTGTTTTTTGTTCTTGTTTCTTATTTTTCATATGGGGTTCGATCGTTTCTTGTTTTTGAAATGGGGTTTGGTTGTTTTTGTTTCTTGTTTTTGAAATGGGTGTTGAATGTTTTTGGTTCTTGTCTTTGTTTTTGAAATGAGGTTTGATTGTTTTTGTTTCTTGTTTTCTAGATCGGGTTTGATTGTTTTTTGTTCTTGTTTCTTGTTTTTTCACTTGGGGTTTGATTGTTTTTTGTTCTTGTTTCATGTTTTTGAGATGGGGTTTGATGGTCTTTGTTTCTTGTTTCAAGTTTTTGAAATTGGGTTTGATTGTTTTTGTTTCTGGTTTTTTGTTTTTCATATGGGATTTGCAGAGTTGGGCTTGATTTTCCTGCTATTGAAGTTCGGTTTGAGCATTTGGAAGTTGAAGCTGAGGCTCATACAGCAGGCAGAGCTTTACCAACTATGTTGAACTTTTCTCTCAATATGATTGAGGTAACAGAGTATTCCACAAATCATAACTTCATTTCTTGGTTCACACTTCTTTTTCATGACCAAAAGTTCTAATCTTTTTTTAATTTCATTTCTCTCTCTCTCTTTAAAGGGGTTTTTGAGCTACTTTCACATCATCCCTAACAGAAAGAAACAATTATCAATTCTTCATGATGTCAGTGGAATCATCAAACCAGGAAGGTTGGTATAGAGTTCTGCTAATGCATGATATATAATTTGTTACTAATGAAAAGAACAATCAAGAATTAAAGAAACCCGAGAATGATTTACGTGGTATTCTAACGTTTGTGTTAGCTATATCTACCTCCACTAATAGAAACTGTTTTATTTAGTTCTAAGAGAGTTACATAGTGCACTCTCATAAAACAGACATTTGAGCAGGATTCATAATCAAGATATTGTGAAATCATGAACATGATTTATTAGCTTTAGCTTTTGAGTTTAGTGGTAATTCAAGACTTTGGTTCTGTTTTTGTAGAATGGCTCTGCTTTTGGGGCCGCCGAGCTCGGGCAAGACGACATTACTCCGGTCCTTAGCGGCAAAACTTGGGAAGGATCTCAAAGTAAAAACATCAAAATCCTTACCAGTTAATATTTACAAAAGTTTTTGGTTTTGAAAGTTGGATTTGATTGTGATTGTGTGTGTTTATAGTTCTCTGGGAGAGTTACATATAATGGACATGACATGAATGAATTTGTCCCACAAAGAACATCAGCTTACATTAGCCAACAAGATCTTCACATAGGAGAAATGACTGTACGAGAAACCTTATCCTTTTCGGCGAGATGTCAAGGAGTTGGTCCACGTTATGGTCAGTTTAAAGATCATACAAAGTTTTTTTTTCTTCAAGAAACTCTTTTGAAGTAATTGTTAATGGTAACTTCTTTCTCTGCAGATATGTTGACAGAGTTATCAAGGAGAGAAAAGGCTGCAAATATTAAACCCGATCCCGATCTGGATATCATCATGAAGGTTGAAATTCAAGTTTCAAGTTTCAAGTTTCAACTTCCATTTCCTTTCTAGGTTTTGTTCTTTATGTGTTAATATGATTGAGATTTTTCAGGCAGCAGCTTTAGGAGGTCAAGAGACTAATGTAGTGACAGATTATGTACTAAAGGTGATTCTTTTTTTAAAAATTAGACAAGAAATCTAGCAATGTTTTGTTTTTATACATTATTTTGATTGCTTAAATAAAACATTCTCAGATTCTGGGACTTGAAGTATGTGCTGATACAATGGTGGGAGATGAGATGTTTCGAGGGATCTCCGGCGGACAGAAGAAGAGGGTGACGACTGGGGAGATGCTGGTTGGGCCGGCAAGAGCTCTATTCATGGACGAGATATCGACAGGATTGGACAGTTCGACGACGTATCAGATTGTTAATTCAATGAGACAATCCATTCATATCCTGAATGGAACTGCTCTGATCTCTCTTCTTCAACCAGCCCCTGAAACTTATGATCTGTTTGATGACATACTTTTGATATCAGATGGACAAGTTGTCTATCAAGGTCCACGAGAAAACGTGCTCGAGTTCTTCCAATACATGGGCTTCACTTGCCCCCAGAGGAAAGGAGTAGCTGATTTCTTACAAGAAGTAATTGACTTTGATTTTTCCCATTTTTATACTTTCTGTTCTGTTCTTTGTTTCTTTACTTTTCTTTTGCTGATGGAAACTGTTTTATAGGTCACCTCTAGGAAAGACCAAGAACAATATTGGGCTAAGAGAGATGAGCCTTATAGATATATCAGTGTGGAGGACTTTTCGGAAGCGTTTCAGTCGTTTCATGTGGGGAAGAAGCTTGGTGATGAGCTTGCTACTCCTTTTGACAAGTCCAAAAGTCACCCTGCTGCTTTAACAACCAAAAAGTTTGGTGCTAGCCAGAAGGAACTACTGAAAGCTTGCATTTCAAGAGAGCTTTTGCTCATGAAAAGAAACTCTTTTGTCTACATATTTAAGTTGACTCAAGTGAGTTTTAGTTCCATACTTCATATCTTTATCCTCTTTCTCAGAAACCTCATGTTTGTCGATACGTTTCTTCATTTTTCAGATCATTATGATGGCTTTTGTGACAATGACCGTGTTTTTTCGGACTGAGATGCACCGGAAGACGTTTGACGACGGTTCGGTGTACATGGGGGCATTGTTCTTTGCGATTATCATAATCATGTTTAATGGTTTCTCTGAGCTTGCTTTGACAATCTTGAAACTTCCTGTGTTCTACAAGCAGAGAGACTTCCTCTTCTTTCCCTCTTGGGCATATGCTTTGCCCACATGGATCCTTAAGATCCCAATTACTTTTGTAGAAGTTGGAATTTGGGTGGTAATGACTTACTATGTCGTCGGATTCGATCCAAGTCCCGCAAGGTGAGAGAAAGTGAATAACATGAACAACAAATTTGATTATTACCTTCTTGGTAACTTTAGACTAGACTAAAGAAGTATATATGATGGACTTGCAGATTCTTCAAGCATTTTCTCTTGCTCCTGTGTGTGAACCAAATGGCATCGGCTCTATTCCGTTTGACTGGGGCGCTAGGACGGAATATCATCGTTGCTAATACATTTGGATCATTTGCTTTATTGACAGTTCTTGTTTTGGGTGGATTCATCTTGTCTCGAGGTTTGTTTCTAGTTAACCGTTTGTTTTAAGTATCATTACATCAGAAAAGTACTGATATCGAGTGAGCTTTCCTTTGTGTTTAGAAAATGTGAAGCCCTGGTGGATTTGGGGCTACTGGATTTCTCCAATGATGTATGCTCAAAATGGAATGGCTGTGAATGAGTTTCTTGGCGATAAGTGGAGTCATGTAAGTAATAAACTTTCTTATTTATGCAAACAAAATGTCCAAAACCTACAACTAGAAAAGAGAAGTAACCGACCCTCGTCGTCATTGCGTTGCAGTTGGTTCCAAACACAAATGAATCTCTAGGAGTTTTGGTCTTGAAATCTCGTGGAATCTTCCCACAAGCGGATTGGTATTGGATTGGAGTTGGAGCTACAATTGGATATATTCTTCTATTCAACGTTCTCTTCACTATAGCCTTGAAATACCTCGATCGTAAGTACTCGAAGCTCTACTTTTTAAGCCTTTTTTCTTACACTCAAATATAGCGTGATTGTCGGGTTTGAATTTTGTAGCCTTCGAAAAGCCTCAGTCTGTCCTGTCGAAAGAGCCCTCGACTGAAAAAAGTGTGAAGAAATCTCAAGATGTTCAAGAATTGGAGCTGTCATCAAAAGGAAAGAGCTTTTCTGGCTCTGGTATGCTAAATATGCTTATTAGTAGCCATCTCTCTTAATAAACATCATCAAAGTCACTAGTGAAATTCTTTGATATCAACTTAACTCTACAATGCAGAGGTCAGGACTGAAAATCAGCTTAGTTTATCATCTAGAACTTCATCTGCAAGGGTTGGAAACATTACTGAAGCTGATCAGAACAAGAAGAGAGGAATGATTCTTCCTTTCGTACCACATTCGATCACTTTCGATGAAATTCGATATGCAGTTGACATGCCTCAGGTATACAAGATGTTCTAAAACATTCTCAACTGTGGGATTGTGAGCAAAACATTCTCAACTGTGGGATTGTTTTTCTTAATTTGCAGGAAATGAAAACCCAAGGCATTACCGAGGATCGACTCGAGCTTTTGAAAGGTGTAAGTGGTTCGTTTAGGCCCGGAGTCCTAACCGCCCTGATGGGTGTTAGTGGTGCTGGAAAAACAACTCTTATGGATGTGTTGGCCGGACGAAAAACCGGTGGATACATAGATGGAAACGTCACCATTTCTGGTTATCCTAAAAATCAGGAAACTTTTGCTCGGATTTCAGGATATTGTGAACAAACTGATATACATTCTCCTCACGTTACGGTCTACGAATCACTTGTTTATTCGGCATGGTTACGGTTGCCTTCTGAGGTTGATTCTTCAACCAAAAAGGTGAGGTTTCAACACATTCTCTTTCACTTTGACCTTATTAAAAAAAAAAATTGATTATGTCCTGAGCATGTGAAGTTTCACTAATGATGTTTGATTTTATGCTTTGCAGATGTTTGTTGAAGAAGTTATGGAACTTATTGAGCTCAACCCATTAAGAGATGCTATTGTTGGATTGCCTGGTGTCAGTGGACTCTCAACTGAGCAACGCAAGAGACTAACTATTGCTGTTGAACTTGTTGCAAATCCATCTATAATATTCATGGACGAACCAACCTCAGGTCTCGATGCTAGAGCAGCAGCCATCGTAATGAGAACGGTGAGGAACACGGTCGACACTGGTAGGACCGTCGTCTGCACCATTCACCAACCAAGCATTGATATCTTTGATGCTTTTGATGAGGTAAGCCACTCTCAACAATCAAAATACCAAAGTCTCGTTTGATAACCATTTTTTTAAAAAAAATTATGCCAACAACAAATGGTTCACCCTATCTTTTTTCTTATTTTGATATCTACATTTTACCTATGTCTGTAAAAACGATACCAAAATTTGATAACTAACAAAAGTAGCTTCCAAAAAGTTATTTTGGTTTTTGGAATTTGGTTAGGATTCAAATGCTTTCTCGATGGAAGATGAAATTCTTTATAGAGAGTTTGAGTGTAAACAAGCTTAAATTTCAAAAATCAAATGGTCACCAGAACGGCCTCGAAATCCATTTCAAGAAGCTTAATTAAACATCTGATCCTCTGATGTTCTCTTGCAGTTGTTCTTGTTAAGACGTGGAGGGGAAGAGATATACGTCGGTCCGATAGGTCGACATTCGTCTCAGTTAATCGAGTACTTCGAGGTATGCTTTCTTATCAGAAAACCAAATAAAAAAAGCTAAAAAAGGTCCTCTTTTAAGCCAGAAATCTCTAACAAATCCCTCATGAAATTCATTGTAGAGCATTGAGGGAGTTTCTAAGATCAAAGATGGCTACAACCCTGCAACTTGGATGTTAGATGTTACCACAGCAGCACAAGAAGCAACTCTTGGAGTGAACTTCACCACATTATACAAAGATTCAGAGCTTTACAGGTAAATAAATGCCAAAAAGTTGAATATTAAGTTCATTACAATCTTAATATAAAGACCTGCAAATGATTTGATTTTTACAAACAAAACTATGCAGGAAAAACAAGGCCTTAATCAAAGGACTAAGTGTGCCTAGTGAAAACTCAAAAGAGTTATATTTTACCTCAAAATACTCTCAATCTTTCTTCATCCAGTGCATTGCTTGCCTATGGAAACAACATCTTTCATATTGGAGAAACCCACCATACAGTGCAGTGAGACTCTTGTTCACAACTGTCATAGCCTTAATGTTTGGAACAATCTTTTGGGATCTTGGATCCAAGAGGTAAACATGAAAAAAACATAAAGTTATTTCATGGAAGTTATTGCCATTCCTTTAATCTTTTGAAATATGTTGGTTGATATAGTTAAATTTATCCCAACTCACTAGCTTAAGCTTCTGAGTTGATTGATGATTTAACATGATTCAACATAATATCGGAAGTCATGCGTTCAAACCCTTGTCAAGTCCCACAAGGGAGGGGGGTGGATTGGTTGATATAACCAAATTTACCTAAACCCATAAGTTTAAACTTTTGGGTGGATTGATTGGCGACTTAACATGATTCAACAAGATCCAACTTTAAATGTTAACATTTAATGTGCTATTTCAGAGGCTCCCAACAAGATCTATTCAATGCCATGGGTTCCATGTATGCTGCTGTGCTTTTCATTGGAGTACAAAATGCCACTTCAGTTCAGCCAGTTGTGGCCATTGAAAGAACTGTCTTTTACAGAGAAAGGGCAGCAGGAATGTACTCAGCTTTACCTTATGCTTTTGGTCAGGTAACTAGAACGACGGTCGGTTTGGTAATGTTTCTGTTTCTCGTTTACTATTTCGAAACGTGTTTACGAATTTGAGTTTGTTTTATGTGCAGGTTGTGATTGAACTTCCATACATCTTCATTCAGACAATTGTGTATGGGGTGATAGTATATGGGATGATTGGTTTTGAGTGGACTGCAGCTAAGTTCTTTTGGTACATCTTCTTCATGTACTTCACATTTTTGTATTTCACCTTTTATGGGATGATGACTGTGGCTGTGACCCCCAACCACAACATTGCTGCCATTGTTTCCTCTGCTTTCTATGGCTTTTGGAACCTTTTCTCCGGCTTCATCATCCCCCGAACGGTAATCTCGTTTTATCCTCTTACACGCTACATTTAGCATTACAATACTCGAAAGACATTAATACGCGTCGCCCCGGCCCCAACTAGAATTCTATGTATCCACATCACACAAAAACTATGCCTTCTTTTATGAGTTTTCTGATTTTAACTACATATTAGAGTAAGCACATTCCAAACCAACTATTGAGCGTTATATTCCTGCCCGTACCTTAAACTTTCACGTTTTTTTCATTTTCGTTTTTAAACTTTAAAACATGTTTAAGCACTTTGCATAAAGAAACATTTCATATAACCAATGAACGTATGAAAATTTAAGGACCAAGATAGATTCTTTTTTTTATATCCATGACTGTCCACGCCGGCTCACGGGCACCTTGACCATGAACGTGTGATATACCGCCTCATCCTATATTTGGATGTCAAGAAAACCCGTAGGTAGTTGATTCCAAGGTAGGTAACTATCGTGGTTGATTGAATTCATCACTTCTCAATTACTTAAGGTCTTCTTAACCACTAGGTCACTCCATAATAGTTAAAAAGACTAAGATAGGACTGGAACGCGCATTCGGATTCGTCGCTTAGATTCTTGAGTTTCAAATAAAGATCAAAATAGAAGTTTGATAGTTTTAACATGTTTTGACAGAGAATCCCAATATGGTGGAGATGGTACTATTGGATTTGCCCTGTGGCATGGACATTATATGGACTTGTAGCTTCACAATTTGGTGATGTACAAGAACCAATTGGCTTAGATCAAACAGTAGCTGAGTTTGTGAGCAGTTACTTTGGCTTCAACCATGACTTCTTGGGAGTTGTTGCTGCAGTTCATGTGGGGATTACAGTCTTATTTGGCTTCATCTTTGCCTTCTCAATCAAGGTCTTTAATTTCCAAAAGAGGTGATTAATAATAAACAAACAAGCCCATCCCATTTATTTTTTTGTTACTTTTAGTGCTTAAGCTTGTAAAAATATACTGTCCAAGTATTTATGTATTGTCCCAAGTATATAATAAAATATTTTTTTGGTTTAGTCTCAGATCAGTGACGTGTTGGTTTTATTGTTTGGAGTACTCTAATTTAATACCACGATTATATGTTCGATCTTAAAAATTGGTATTTGACTCTTATTCTCGGTAATAATACTACCCTGATTTTTGAACCATTTCCCAAATTTTTAATTGAAAAACTATTAAATTTTCATCAATATACCCACAATTTCGGCGATTTTTCCACATGTCTATGAGTTAGACAACGGCGTAGAGATTGAACCGATATTTTCGTTATATCATAAAAATTGACGAAGCATAGTAAAAATAGCAATAATGTGTCATTTAATGTGAGTATAATTTAAATAATATTTTTAACTTATTTTTAAAATATAAATATTTATTTATTGGTTAAATAAATTTTCCGAAAACATCCATGGACCGATAAAAAATTAATCAATGAAATTATTAAAAAAGATAACTCTAATATAAATTGGATCATAAAAATTAGTATTTGACTCTTATTTGAGAACAATAACATGTTCTACATAGAATTTGTGGTCCACCTTTTCAATTTATATTAAATAATAACCATTTTAATTATGATATACTTTTTTTTTTTGAGAAATTAATTATGATATACTTGTGTGTGCTATCTTTTGTGGAAAGCTTAAATAATTAAACATATTTATATTTTAGAAAAATGGTACAAACCACTCATAAACTATAATGTTTATATCCATCATAAAATAATTCAAGTGGTAAAAAATGATCTTACCTAAGAATTAATTTTTTACAAGTTTTCTTGATATTAGAATTAATAAAACATTTCAACCATTTCACATGAGCTTTCAAATGGAACATAAGATAGCAGAGCTTCTTCAATCTCCAATTAATTTTTGGATTCTTTTGTGTTCTCACTTCTCACAAGTTCCAGCAAAACAACAACTTACAAAAAAAAACAAGAGGAAACTCAATAATAATTATCAACACTTTTCATGATACTGAATGAGTCAGTGGCACAGTAATTTTATTGTTTGGTTGTAAACCGTTCAACACTAGCATCACAAGTTCGCTAGAATCGGTATTTGTAATCCTCCGCCTCAATTTGTACTAAAAAAAAAAAAAAACAACTTTCCACGATCACAAACAAGTGGAAAAGAACAAATTTTGCAAAATGTAGATAACTTCGTGGACTAAGCATCCAATGTTCAGGCCAAAGCTGTAAATAAATCCCTGACTAAAACATGAGGTTAATTTCTCAAAATTTATGTTGGTATATAAACAAGTCTTTGATATATTAGACAATTTTACATTAAATATGTACTGAAAGTGATATTTTTTTTATAAAAAAAAACCCTAAAAGTGAATAGTTTGAGGTTTTGAAGTACTTAAGGGATGAATTCAATTCATAGTGACCACCTACCTAGAAATTAATTTTCTATGAATTTTCTTGACATCCCAATGTTGTAGGATTTGACAGTATTTCTCATGACATTAATCGAGGTGCAAAAGCTGCCTGAAGAGTACAAAAATAATAATAACCGAGTAGTTTGTAATAAGATATTAAACTTTTAATTGTTGATTCTAAAAATATCAAATAGGTCAAAGATTTACTAAATATAAAATTGAAAGTTCAAACATTTGGTAGACATTTTTTAAAAATAAAATACAAATTTATCAGACATTATAAAGTTTAAAGACCTATAAAACACAAACATAAGAGTTTAAGAACTAAACTTGTGCTTTTTAACTTTAATCTTTATCGGCTGGGGATTCCATGTTGAAAATGTGAAGAAACTTTTTTTTTTTTTTTTTTTTTTTTTGAGAATCGTGAAGAAACTTCTTAATATTTATAATATAGATGAGCTATTCATGATTCATGAGAAGTAAGCTCCGATTTTTCGGTTTTCAAAAATATAGATGGGCTACTCCATCCATTATGGTAATCCAAGCAGAATCAATATCGATAAAAAATAATTAAAACGGACATAATGTAACTCATTCCTTCAACCGAACATTTTTGTATTATCGTTCCTTTGATTTACCCGTTATTATTGTTTGTCTATGTAGTTGGCATTCCCTTCCCTATTTCTTTTCATCCTCATTTTCTTCTATTTCATATATTTTGTTTAAGAAACTATCATATAATCTAAAAATATTGAGTGTTCATAAATGTTACAGATATCTTGCCTGCTTACATATAAAAGAAGCAATGAAGATTGTGTTTCTATTCTGACAGAGATGAAAATGTAAAAATCACAAGGCGCTAAGCTTGAGGACATGATTTCCACAACCAAAGAAACAACAGATAAAGAACTAAAGAACATTAATTGCTGCATTGATATCAAGGGAAAGTGAATGAACCTCCAATTTCATTTGCACCACTAGGGGGATTAATGGCTACCCAGAGAAGAGATATGGTGATGGCGAGAAGTCCCGACCACACGAAAACAATGGTCGGCGTCCTTCCTCGTCTTCCCATGAGCCCCTTGGCGAACGGGTACAGATGAGCCAGGACCCAAAAACTGAAGAAAACACCACCAATCAAACGGCTCCACTGCGGAATTGTGCTGTAGATTGTACGGCTGACCCCTACTGCGATGGCGATGAGGTTGACCATCATGATTGTGATGGGAGGAATCATGAGGGATGTCCACTTCACGATGTAGAGATCGGCGAATTCGTCGTCCAAATCGTCACCAGCTGATTTGGATGTCAAGGTGAAAGAGATTTCAATACCAGCAATGACTTTTAGCAAGCCTTGAAGCACAGCAGCAAGATGAGCACTGGTGCCTCCAATCAACCAAAACTGTTCATTTCTCCACCATTCTTCTAGTTCAATGCCAGACCATTTAATTTCAAGAATTGCAAGAAGGCATAGAGTGATGGTGATGACTAAAAGGTAAGTGAGGAAAGTGACATTGAGACTCTGAACAATAAATTGCCCCGAAAATAGGGAGAGTGCAGGGAGAAAACAGTAGACTATGAGGAAGATGGAAGTGAACGGGTAGATTCCGACGTTAAGATACGCTATTTTTTGCAAAATCTTCATTTTTGGACTAGCCAAGAGTGCGTTATTTCTGGAGAAGAAGATCTCAACCGACCCAGTAGCCCATCGAAGGACTTGATGGAGTCTATCGGTGAGATTGATAGGTGCAGTTCCACGAAAAGCATCACGTTTGGTTACACAATAAATGGATTTCCATCCTCTATTATGCATTCTATACCCGGTGACCACATCTTCCGTGACAGATCCATAAATCCATCCAACTCGTTGGCCCCATTCGGTTTTATCTTCGTACCAACAAGAAATGGCACTGATTGCCTCGGCAACAGTTGACGCATCGAGAAGCTCACGAGGAATGGTAAGAGCACCGGGAGGGCGTCCATATTTCACAGCTGGGTGATCGGCTAACGGGCGTCCTTGAAACTCTGCAACTGGAATTGAATCAACTAGAAAAGAAGAATTTCCAAACCTTTTTGGGAACAAGGATAGGTCCATCTCTTCATCATCAGACTCGCCCATTCTTAGGCCTTGACGCTCTTCATGACTATTCGCAATCGATGTATGCTTTCTTCGTTTACCAAAGCAGCAACTACAACAACCAGGGTGCTGCTCTTTTGATCTATGTGGGTCAAAACCATAAAGGGCAATCCTTCTAAAGAGACATCCTGTTCCGACATATACCGGACCTTGAAGTCCATCAAGGGCTCTCATGTTAACATCAAAGAACACTGTGTTGTGATTGGCGTAACGATCCGAAGGATCAATGCCCTCAAACCTTTGTGGAAATTGGACATAACAAATACGATCTCCTCCACGGTCCATCATGAAACACATTCCTTCTCTCATTGCCTGAGAGTTGTAAATATAATGGTCACAATCAAGGTTGAGGATAAATGGTCCATTTGACATGATAGCCGATGCTCGAACTAGAGCATTCATTGCCCCTGCTTTCTTGTTATGATCATAGCCAGGACGTTTTTCTCGAGAAACATATACAAGAAGAGGAAGACGGATGTCGACCTCAGAAACATCAAGTAGTTTAGTTTCGTCAGCAACTCCATGTAGTGGTTCATCACTCGGAGGTTTAAGCATTACCTGCATATAATGAAATATTAACAAACCTCTAAAATATCACACTCTCACCAAAAGATACATCCAACGTTTGGTCTACTACAAAAAGTCTAAATCATATATAACATGTATGAATGCAAATAAATATGAAGAAGAAAAAATGTGTCGTTGGTGTATATATTCAAAGAAGACCAAAATTTATTTTATTTACTTTTCTTTGGCTTTTGGCTATGAGATAACTGGTTACTTCTTACTTGTAGATCAAGATAAAAAAACAAAAAAAACAAAAAAACAAAACAAAAAAAAAACTTTATAGCCCATTCTGTTGATATGCAAGTTTAATGGATAAATGCAATCCTAGAAACTTTTTGTCTCTTGACTTATAAAATTTTATAATTTTCATTTCTTTTATGGATATCAACAGTGGACACTTTTATGATCTAATCTCCATTCTCCACGACTTTTGTATTGGGACAATGCCTCTGTAAGCAAATTAAAGTGTCAAACCCTCAAGGTCAAGTGTAAAGGAACGATCAACAAGCAAATCAAATATGTTATTACAATAAGCTGAAATAAATACCTGTATTATACCAGCATGGTCACCCTTGGAGTGCTCGGCAGAAGGTTGCATCCATGTTCCGGGCCAATGGGTTCCATCGGCCATCCATGTAGCTTTAGGGACCTTAACACTCTCCAATGGTTCATCATCAACCACATTTTGCCTCTGACGCTTCATAGCTTTGATTTCCTCTCTTGCATGATAGGCATCGGATCGACGACGAATCGAATCAGGAAGACCATTTATTCGAACCTTAAACTCATCATACTCACGTTTCACACGTCTACGGTCCTTAACAAAATCAGATCGCACTTTATTCTTGAATGGATCTCTTTTCATATTGAAGTAAGACTCGGGATTTCTAGGTTCAATATTATGTTTTCGACAGAATGGAACCCATGTGTTAGCAAAACTTGCTGCTTCTGCCATGGCCTCAAAGGTTAGAAGTGCTCCTCCATCATCCGAAACATAGCAAGAAAGCTTTTCAACAGGATAATCAGCAGCTAAAATCGACAAGATGGTGTTTGATGTGACAAGAGGAGGCTCTTTTTCTGGGTCTGCAGTAGAAACAAAGATATCTATTCCTGGAAGATCAGATTTTCCAGTAGGATTACTAGGGCTAGGTGTTTCAAACTTATCCTTCAATACATTAAGATCCGTTGCTCGGTTTACGGGGCAAAGCTTGGGCAGTTGATCAAGAAGCCAAGAAAAAGCAAACCATATTTCACAAACAACTGACATTGCCCATAACCAGTAGGCATCAGTGTTTGGATGTCGAATTCTCCAAGCCAGAAATAATCCAAGAACAACCATACGAACAAGAATTAAAAGCCTAAGAAGAAAGATATTACAAAATAAAAGTTAACCGGTCATCATTAGAATGAAGTAATGAAAATGAAAGCTACAATACATTACAAATAAGATGGAATACAATCAGTCTTAAGGACAAAAACACAATTCAAATCAAGATGTGAATCAAAATCAAAATGGGTAGTCTAACTATGAATAAATAATGCACATTCAATAATACAGTCTACCATATTGCAATTTTTGCATGCCATGCAGCAATGAATCAGCCAATAAGGAAAAATGAAGCCACTTATTATCTGAGTATATTAAAACAACATATTAATTTCCAACTAGTTCAACCCTTATAGCTTTTTTGAGTTCATAATTGGTTTAAAAGCTTTAGCTTCTCAACTTCAAAATCGAGAGTGAAATTATGTTTTTGGTAAGATATAGAATCAAAGAGCAAGCAGTAAAGAAACTAAGATCATACCTATATGGGCTGAGAACAGCAGCACGAATATTAAGTTTTCGTGTCAATGGTCTCCATGGTTTATTCATAAATTCTTTTGGCTCAGCAACCTCATCCTCTTTATCATTTCCATTTCCAGTAACCCCATCCTTTGGCCATATGGCGTTTCCATACCCGTAAGTACCCTTTGTTTCGAAAAGCCACCTATTATTATCAAATTCTCCCACCCCAGTTTGACTCCTCACCATCATGGTCTTTGATGATTTCAATAGTGACAATCTTCTCTCACTCTTCGACATTGTGCGCTGGGGAGGAAGTGACAATGGCAGCCCATGTTCAACCGTTATTTCATTCATTTCTGTGTTCTTATATGGCTCCTTACAACCGGGGCAGATACCATTCCCTGATTTAACTTCATCCATATAGCAATCTCGACATATCTTGAAATCACACTCACAAGGGAGAATGTCGATACCACGTTCATCACTCATAACCCTTGCATCACACCCCGGTAATGCACACGAAGATCCTTTTGTGCCAGCCATTTGGGGATGGGTTGCTTCGGATTCAATTACCTTATCCATAAGATGAGCTCGTGTCACACTATTAAATCCCCCCGTAAAGAGCGAATTCGAGACATATTGCTCTTCAACCTTCTGTGACATGGATGGATCCATAGGTTGATTGTCAGGTGTTGGTGGTATGTGCACTGTGTAGTTTGTATAGTCACCACTCCCCAGTTCACTATCAAGATCATCCCTCGAATGGCTAACGTACCGACCAGAGGAAGTTCTCCGTGCAAACGTTACCGCTTGAGGCACCGGGTTCTTTTGTGCATCAGACACATCAGAAGTTGATGAGAGATTTGAACGGGTGAGCTTAAATGACTTCGACGCCATAATCGAACACCTGAGACACTGCAAAGTGGAAAAATCAAACAAGCATAAGCCAAATTAAGAATCTATCACCACCATTAGCTAGATCCTACAACTCAACACTAACAGCCACAGACAGAAACTCATTCTCCTCCAAATCACAATTGTTTTTGGAAACAAAAACAATTCCATTGATAAAAAGGAAGTGTTATTAGAGGTTTTGGACGGATTCTGAGCCTTTATACAATAAGATAACACGATAAATACAAAACAATAACTATTAAAAAGCTGAACATCCAACTTTTGGTCCTAATAGTGTCTGATGCACATCGGAGGGATCATCTCATGAATCGGCTACGCATATCTCCGCATCACAATTCATAATCCACTAAGCTATTGTACTAATTAGGAAAACAAAACTATACAAAATCTGAATGAAGACTAAGCTAGCAGCATCACAACAAAATGCAGATCTTCAATGGATCTATTAGAGCTTCAGTCTCAAAAAGGGTCAAAATTGCTTCACACAAAGCTTCCAAGAGCAGAAATGGCTGAATATCAAACAAATCAAGAACCCATCTAGATTTTGAAAAACACATAAGGTTATAAATGAAGAACCCATTTATTTCCAATTTCTTCCCATGAAAATCCAACAAACAAACACAAGTTCAGAAAAATGGACTCAATAAACATACCTCCTAAAGCTGGAACACAAATTTGAAACTGAAAAGGCAGAAAGTTGAAGCTCCAAATGGATCTAACTCAAAGCTTTCAACTTTTCCACATTGAGAAAAGGAAATGAGAGAAAAATGGTTAATTGATAAGGCAGAGTGGAATATTATGAAGGGTATTGAAATATATTTTAAACAAAGCTAAAGAACATTGTGGGCTGAGCTTCAAGATTTGGATTTGGACATGGAAATGTCTTGGAGCTTTCCTGTCAATGGTGTGTTTGTGTTTTAACTGCGATGTGGACGACATGGAGACAAAAGTTTTGACTTTTACTGGATAGGATTTGGTAAAGTAAAAAAATGAAGTAAAAAACTTTTCTTTTTCCAATTTGAATAAAAGTTGGAAACTTTATTAATAATTTAAATTTTGTTTCCTTTTTATTTTTTTGAGAAAAATGTAATTTCACTCTGTTTGTTTCCTATTTAGTTCATGTTTGTTACCTGTAATTTATGGGACTTTGGATTGTGGTGCGCAAAAAAAAAGGCTGAATTTATACTTTTTAGTATCAATTTTATGCAGTTTTTACCAGACTATAGAGGAAAACATGTCTTAGGAGAGCTACTTACTTTTAACAATGAGAGGAAATTATTCCTGGATAACTATGATTCATTGTTTAACAATTTCTTTTAGGAAATTTTCATGTATAATAAAAATTGGCTACAAAATTACATCTATATCACAAAACTGAAAATAATTGCACATATACCAAAATTCTAAATGATTGAACTCAATCGAACTCAATCAATAACCAGTGATTTAACTCAATCAGTTGAGCTCAATCACTTAACAAACTGATTGAGTTCAATCACTAGTTATTGATTGGGTTCGATTGAGTTCAATCACTCAGAATTTTGGTCTATATGAATTTTGATAAAAATGTGTCATAATTTTAATAGAAGGCCCTAAAATTGGTAAAAAAAAATTCTTTTACCCAAAAATTGAATATTTGATATTTGAATTGAATTATGCTCATTTAAACATGTATAATATTTATTAAAAAGTAGATCTGTATTTAATTATTTTTTTTTTTTTAAATAATAGAAGATGAGATATTTAAACTCAAGATCTATTGATCAAATTTTGAAAATATTTAAATCCTAAACTATTATTTTGTAAAAGGAAAAAAAAGAAGATAATTATTATTTTATTTTTTTTGAAAACAAAAGAAGATAATTATTATCATATACTAATAAAAGGAAAAAAAAAAAAAAGAGAAGATAATTATTATTATATTCTATAGATATATTATTGCATTGCATGTGCTCCTGGAGAGATGATGTTGATGAAAGAAAGTAAAAGTGGGACAAAAAGACAAGTAAATAGAACATGATTGTATATTTTGTGTGAATGTTATTGGTTTTGTTTTTGTTTTAATGAATAACATAAGTTTGAGTAAAAAACATAAAAATAAATTTGTGATTATCAGCATTGAAATTAGACTAAAGTCATAGACATAATGATAATCTCTATGATATTTGAATGTCAAATAAATTTATAAAAATTTAATTTTTAAGTAGATAATTATCATAAATTAAATTTCTCATCTTTTACCTTTTTAAAGTTTCTTGATCATCCCATCATTTTATAAAAGGCATTTTTATGGTTTTAAAAGTTTAGATCCTAATATTTAGATCCTAATAATATAATTTTAAAAGTTTAGAGTTTAATTCAACTTAATTTTTATGGTTTTAAAAACTAAAATTTAGATCCTAATATAACTCGATAAAATCTAAAAAATAGTTATTGTAGTGTGTAATTATTGACAAATACAAAAGTTAATTATTTATATGTTAATAATAACGGTTTGAGTAAACTGAATTATTAGAAAAAAGAAATCATATTATTTATACATAAATAGTTATCTACACATAATTTACTAGTAAGATCTAATTTAAAACAAAATAGAATGTGAGTCAACAATCACATTTTTCAAATTTTAGGATTAGTTAGTCTGATGTTTGCGAATAAAATGTCAATCTACTTTAAATGTTTGGACTTTTTAATTTATATGGCAAAAGTATTTGATGCTTAATGAATATATTGTTTTGACAAAGTGATGTGTCCATTTTTTTTTAGAATCTAACAAGCAAACTCTGTTTAGCAATACTCATAAATTTTGAATTTTGAAGAAGTAAATCTCAATCCCTACAATTTAGGGTTTTAGCAAGGGCACCTAGATGAAAAAAACCAAAATTGGCTTGAATTCTCCTTTAGAAAATCTTTGTTCTATCCCTACCAAATCCTAATTTTGGGGTTGTGCCTAGCATTTGAAATTTCACCGTGGGGATTGAAGATTCCAGTGATGATTAGCCAATTTTGATAAAAATATATATGTATCAATTTGAATTGTCACGAATTTGCTTCTCCCCTATATAAAAAACGCGTCTTGCTAGAGAAAGATGTCCACACCCTTTATAAGGAGTGCTTCGTTCCCCTTTCCAACCGATGTGAGATTCTCCTATAGGATTTTCTTATGAGTTTGTGAATAAGTAAGAAAAAGCTAAGCATAAATGTTTATTGAGAAAACTTTCTTTTGATACTTACCTATCGGCTAAAATTTCATTTTAATTTCTACGTTTCAAAATCCAACAGTTTTATGTTTGATATTTCAATAATTCTCAATTTTAGTTCGGGAAATAATAGAATCGTTAGTGATTTAATGAAATATTGACTAGGATGATGACTAAATTAATTTTAAATTTTAATAAATTGATAATGTTTAATTATGGTATTTAATTGATTTTCTTTTAAAAAAATACAATAATTACAAAGAAAATTGAAAAGACAAATTATCTCCATCTTAATTATATTTTCGTATTACTTACGATAATTATATTTTTAGACAAAATAAAAATACTCTAACAAATTGATAATTTTTTATCTTCTAAAAACTAATTTAAAAACAAATATAACTCATCTTTCGATATTTATTTTTCTCCATTCAACAAATTCATTTATTTTTATATTTATTATTTTTCTCCGTGGTTAAAACATGAATCTTATATTTAAAATGAAATGATTGTTTCTTTTTCAGTTATTCTTGTAATTATTATTATTTTTTTAAATATTATATTATGTAAATATAACAATTTCATTTTTTTACAATATATCTATTTTATCTAAAAATATAATTATTGTAGGTAACACAAAAATATAATTAAGATAGAGGTAATTTGTCTTCTTAATTTTCTTTGTAATTATTGTTTAAAAAAAAATAAACATCATAATTAAACATCATTAATTTATTAAAATTTAAAATTAATTTAGTTATCATCCTAGTCAATATTCTCTTAAATTATAAACGGTTCAATTATCTCAATGACTAAAATTGAGAATTATTAAAATATCAAAAGTAAAAGTGTTGGATTTTAAAACATATGAACCAAAGTAAAACTTCAGCCAAAAGGTAGGGACCAAAAAGGAAGTTTTCCCATGTTTTTATATATAAACATATATACATCAAAAGAAAAAATATAGATCAAAAGAAAGAAAGAAAAAGTGATCACAAACCAATGGCTACCTGTTAGACACTCATATACCTTATAAACCTCATCAAAACTTCTAAAAATTTAAGTTTGTGTTCATTGTTATAGGGTGTTTCATTGCAAAATAAGATTAGTTTGAATCGAATGTGTGCCAATTTGGAAAAGGAAGGTAGCTACTTTATTTTGCTCAAATAAGGTGCTGCATGTCACTATGAAAACTATAAGAAAAAAGTAAAAATGGGAAATGATTTGAGGTATGGGTATAACTTGTGAAGTACTAAGTTGTAGACTAAGATAATATTTTATTGACCAGTCATCACAATATTATATTTTAGTTCATCAAAGGCTCTTTTAACCTCTCACTCTATATCATTCATAATATTTTATAAAATAGCTTAGTAAAAAGAAAGGAGAGTTAAAAGTAAAAGAAAAATCCTCGATGAAAATCCAACTAGTCAATTATTATGGGGTAGCCCAATTGTTTATAGAAGACATTGAGGTACATATATAAGGAGATGAGTTCAAATCCTTTGGTGGTCACCTACCTATGAATTAGTTTCAAATTAATACGTACGAGTTTTCTTGACATCCAAATATTATAGAGTTAGGCGATATAGCTCGTGACATTAATCGAGGTACGCTTGTGCAAGCAAGCTGACTTGGACAGTTACAAAAAAAAAAAAAAAAAAAATATCCAACTGGTCATAACACCAAAAAACCAATAATGCTTAATGAATAGTGTTATAAGTGAAATTCAACTTAAAACGGGGCACTTGAACCAAGAAAGCTAGGCCCAATAAAGAAGCACATTAGCTTGAAGAGAGGCTACCTCCGGTGGTAGAACTCGACCCACAGAAGATCTATGGGCTCGATCACTTTTGAGTACACTTTTTCATTCTCGTCACATTTTAACTTAGACATCAAAAGACACGTGACTCACACAATACCGGTGTCCTAATTTTTTATAAATTTATCGTTGATTCCGAATGTCTAATTTTCGATAGAATTATTAAAAAACAAATCTATAGCCTCATCACTTTATATTTGAAAAAAATAGTGTTTTTTCTACTTCTTTTATAATCAATAGGTATGATTCAAATTTCTTGACTTCAAAACCCCTCTTGCATGTTTGGGGAGGGGAGAAGGTGTGGAGTTGGAATGACCTGCCTTCAATCTCATGTTTGTCCCACGAACTTCTGTAAGTCCACCCAACTCCTAACCAACTCCACGCGTAGATCCCACGTTTTTATTTAAATATTAAAAAACTACTCAATATCTTTTTTTTTATCTAAATAAAAACTTCGACTATTCTCTTTCCATCGAACCTAACTTTATTATTTAAAAACTATTAAATATCCATTTTTATTTAAATAAAAGCTTCAATCAATATCTGTCCATTACATCGAACATGACTTTATTATCATCTCTCTTTTCTTTCCTTCCCCCCAAACATAAACTTAATATCATTTATTTCCTCTTCCTATTCCAACCCATCCCTACAAAGCCAAACATGCCCTTACAATTTGGCTTTTCTAATTTTTATTTCATCATTTATTTATTTATTTTTAAGCATGAACCATCATGATTGGTTTCAAGCTAAGGCCCACCACAGTTATCATACAGTTAACTTACACACTGTTCTTACGGAATCAATGATCATCCTCAACCTCACAAACGAAGCTGCAGTGCCCAGAACGACGCCACAATCACGCCGCCGTGAAATCCCGGCAGTTTCCAAGCTCCGGTAGCGAGAATTCATCATCTCCACCACAGATTATGGCTCGGATTCACTGTTCGTAGCATTTCACCGCCGATTATGGACGCTCTATTTGTCCCGATCACCTTCTCCGGACCTCCCCACTCTATAATCTACCGCACCACCAACGACGGACCTCAACCGAGGATTGGACCTGTTTTCCCCTTCTCGCAGCGTCATTCTCTAATTCGGCTCAATCGCTTTCCTGTTGGCTGTAAGAAATTTTCCGATCCTCACTTAGGTCGCTTCCGTTGCGCCGTCAAGGCCTCCGATAACCGGCACGGTCACAACCACGGTCATCACCAACACCACCACCATGGCTGCCAGCATCATTGCGGCGGCGACGGCGATGCAGTGGAGCTGACTGGAGCTCAGAAGGCGTTTGTTCGATTCGCCGAAGCGATTAGATGGACGGATTTGGCGAATTATTTGAGGGAGCATCTGCACTTGTGTTGCGGCTCTGCTGCTTTGTTTGTCACTGCGGCTGCGTGCCCTTATTTGGTGCCTAAACCTGCTGTGAAGCCTCTACAGAATCTTTTCATTGCTGTTGCTTTCCCTTTAGTCGGGGTATGAATGGTTCAATCTTCGAACTACTCGCCTTTCGAAATAGAATTAATGTTGCTTGACTGCCTTTAATTTGATTATATGCAAATCTACAATGAATTTTCTTTGTTGTTGTAGTGGGATGATCTTGGCGTCTGTTCTATATATTATGTCTTTTGGTGTAGAAAATCATTAACACTGTATCGTGGAGGTGATTCTTAGTTTGGATTCTCATAGTCATTGCATAGATAGAATTCTCACTACTTAAGGGTTTCCTAATGATAATAACTGTCTAAATCTAAGTTAAAGAGGGTCTTGGAGTACATAAGGTGATGAGTTCAATCCATGGTGGCTACTTACCTAGGAATTAATTTCCTACGGATTTCCTTGGCATCCAAATGTTGTAGGGTCAGACGGTAGAGGTGCGCGAAAGCTGGCCCGGACAATCGCGGATATACCATTCCATTCCGTATCCGGAATAATGCATAACTCTAATTGTAGAGGGTTCATTCCGAGATATGCTGTTTTTTTTAGTATTCGTGAGTGTTTGGGAATTGGGCCCACTTACGCGCTCCTTAACTCTTTTACGGGACATACCGTCTAATCCTACAACATTTGGCTGTCAAGGAAACTCGTAGAAAATTATTTCCTAGGTAGGTGGCCACCATGGAATGAACCCATCACAGTCACTTATGACACTCCACTAGACAACTCCATGATTGTTGAAATATGTTGTTTTATTAAAGCTATCTTGTTTGACTACTCAAGAAAATCAATGATCTTAATTATCATATTGATGGGTTTCATTCAATTTATCTGAGATTTGAGAGATTTCCTTTACTACAGTGAGGACGCGAATTCAATTCCTTGCCAAATTGTCAGTTTTATGTTGCATTGTCTTGAGTAAGCAAGATGCAACTTTCTCTTTCAAGATTTTGGAAATACAAAAAAATCCATATGTCAAGAAGAGAGATTAATTTGGCCCTTTTCTCTTTTTAATTGTAAAATTTGATTTAGTACTTCTCTCTCTGTCTTACAGCCTATGAGAAATTTTTGTTATTACTCTCAACAAAAAAAAAAAACAAAAAACAAAAAACAAAAATGCATATTTGTGGACTATGATTTTGTTTAGCATTTGAAGATCAACTGCGGACCGTTGAGTATTTTGATTACTGTAATTGTGTTAAGTTAGAAATGTGCCGATAAATCTAATTAGAATGCCACTTTATCAGGTCTCTTCTTCTCTTGATGCTCTTACTGATATAAGCGGTGGGAAAGTAAACATCCATGTACTGATGGCCCTTGCAGCCTTTGCATCAATATTTATGGGGAACCCCTTGGAAGGAGGACTGCTTCTTGTGATGTTTAACCTGGCTCATATTGGTAAGCAGTTGAAGAAACAAAATTCGCTAACAATTTGTATCAACCCTTACTTGGAAGAATCTCATTTTCATTGTGATCTCAGCCGAAGAGTACTTCACAAAGCAATCAATGATTGATGTTAATGAGTTGAAGGAAAATCATCCAGATTTTGCGCTTGTTCTGGATATGAACGATGACAACCTTCCTGATACTTCAGATCTGAAGCATAGAAAGGTGCCAGTGCGTGACCTTGAAATGGGCTCATATATCTTGGTGGGAGCTGGTGAGGTATGTCATAGAATACTTGCGCCACATATTATTAAGATGGTTTGCCAGATGACAGTGTAGACCTTATGATAGAATCTCAACCAGCTTTATTCTATCAATGGACAGCCTCAATCAATACTCAATTCGTATTCAAAATATCTATTACAGAGTGCTTGTATAGGCTACATAGTGTAACTGAAAGATAACCAACCTCAGCCCAGTAACTAACCTCCCCACTAATTACATTTGATTAGTTACACAAGAACAAACTATCTCCTATGTTGGTATGCTTGCTTAACCAAAAGCTAATTGTCTGTTTCTCCTCATGAGACTAATCTTCTGTTCCTCATATATTAGTTAAACAATCAATATCCTTTACTATTGTAAAAAAAAAGAGAAAAACATTCAATAACGATCCTTCCATAAGAAAAATAAGAGGGAAGTTCTAACTATCAAAAAACAATTATGCTCTTATAGAATTCATAAGATGTCTGCTGATTCGTACAAGGTTCTTGTATCGTTGTTCTATTTAGTTTTTTTCTACTTTCCTTTCATTTTTTGTAAAAACAGTTCAATTGTTTCTAGATGATGCATTTGAATATCACAATGATTTTTTTTTTTATTAGTCTGTCCCTGTAGATTGTGAGGTTTATCAAGGTTTTGCTACGATCACTGTTGAGCACTTGACTGGAGAAATCAAACCATTGCAAATAAGGGTTGGGGAAAGAGTTCCAGGTGGAGCAAGAAACTTGGACGGTAGGATCATAGTGAAGGTACGTCAAGGTTGTATATTCCCCCCTCCTCTTCAGCACAAGATTCTTTGTTCCTCTAACTTTTGAACCTCGTACCCTATAATATTAGTCATAAGAAGTATAAATTGCAACTCAACATGGAAATTAATGCTAAATTGTATAATTTATTTTAATGATTAATTGTGGCTTGTGCTAATAAAGGTCTTCATGTTTTTGAATCTTAATGAATTAACTTTAATTTTGATGGTTTTAGGTATTCCAAGAGCTAATGAGTTCATAAAAGTTTAGATTGATATTCAGTCATTGTTGCTGAAGCTGTGAAGTATGAATTTGGTATAGGCTACAAAAACGTGGGAGGACTCAACACTTAGCAGGATTGTGCAGTTGACCGAAGAAGCACAACTTAATAAACCACGACTACAGAGGTGGCTTGATGAATTTGGTGAGAATTACAGCAAGGTGGTTGTAGTTTTATCTGTTGCTGTTGCCCTCATTGGACCATTATTGTTCAAGTGGCCATTTATTTGTACACCAGGTAATATATGCAGACTTGCAGTGCGCTTGCACTTTACCCTTTCTAGTTGGGAGAATTATTTTAGTATAGGACAAAACTAAGGCTATATTGTGTTTCCAAACTATACAGGCCTTTCTTCTTTCCTCATTTAGGATAGGAAACTAGAATTTAATCATAAAAAATAAGAATATTTAACCTGAGCTGACTAGTGAAAATATATTTTTGGATTGACAACCAAATTTACCAGCCGCCTTTTCTTTTCCTCCCTCATTATACTGCTCTTTGAAAGCTGAGCTCAGCTTAACCACTGCCTCCTTCTCTGTCTCTCTATATATCTGTCTATTTCACTCTGATGCCCATATAATTTCTAGGTGTCAGAGGATCAGTTTATAGAGCACTTGGGCTCATGGTAGCTGCTTCACCATGTGCACTGGCTGCAGCTCCATTGGCATACGCTATTGCGATAAGTTCATGTGCAAGAAAGGTACTTGTTACTTTGGTTATATAATTATATAATAAGTTTTCCGTTTGGACATTAAAAGTTGCTAATGGCATTTGTATCAACTGGTTGATGTCACCGTCACTGAAACCAACAATGAAATCCATTTCTTTGTTTTTACTATTTGTTAAAGTTGATATAATTAAGTCTACCCTAACTTATAAGCTCAACCCAAAAGCATGTTAAATCTAAACGTAGTCTTCGACTCTTCAGTTGATGCTTGCTTCATTATTTCGATTTTGACTTCAAAATTTAGCTCAATTTGTTCGATCATGTGCAAAGATATACTTCTGTTTGTGAATAACATGCAAAGATGGACGTGTGCTTGATGGAACAGGGGATACTCCTGAAAGGTGGACATGTGCTTGATGCTATGGCTTCTTGTCACACCGTTGCATTTGACAAAACTGGGACATTGACTACAGGAGGACTTGTATTCAAAGCAATAGAACCCATTTATGGGCATAAGATTGGAGGAGATAAATCACATTTGGCTTCCTGTTGCATACCCAGCTGTGAAAAAGAAGCCCTTGCAGTGGCAGCTGCTATGGAAAAGGGTGCTACTCACCCAATTGGAAGGTAGTTGTCAAAACAAATTGGTTAATTATGCAGTTAATGTATTCCAATTAACTCATTACAGTATCTCAAATCTGCTGTTCAGTTTGTTCTGGAATATTTGCTTCTATTTGCTGCGTGGAATATTCATTTCGAATTTCAAGTAGTTATAGCCTATTTTTTTGTTTTTGGTTGTAGAGCTGTAGTAGATCATAGTGTGGGGAAAGACCTTCCTTCTATATCTGTTGAAACGTTTGAATATTTCCCTGGAAGAGGTCTCATTGCAACTCTACATGGCATTAAGGTAGTATTTGGTTCACATTCTTGGATGTTTTAGTGATCTTCGTTTTCATTTTTAACAGTACAATTCCTAGGTTCCTTCCTCTTTGAATTTCTGCAATATGGTTCCGCTTCTTGCTGTAGATATTCTATCGTCATATATTTTAGCCTTCTTCACCTATACGCCCCTGGACATAGGCCGCAGGGTATCTGATTCCAATCTTCTCTGAATGAAAATGTGCTAATATCGAGCAATATCCAAGGGTTAGAGTCGTCAGTTCTTCCAGAAAAAAGTAACCCAGAGTTTTGTCGATCACCTTGATGTCAGCAAAAATTGTCATTCCTTCAAGTTGTTAATTAGAAATGGTCTTTTTGGTTTAAGAGCAGTTGGTCCACTTCGGTCAAAGTTGAATGTATTGTACTTGACCCTTTAAAACTCACAAGATTTTAGAAAGATTTATATTTAAAATTCCAAGCAAGACTTAGCACAAACTTTTATACATGAACTTCTGAAATTCTAGGTTTATTTTTGTACAAGGGAAGAGATCACCTTCAAGTCGAAAACAAGTAACAAATTTAAAATTTGTTGAAGACTAAATAAACTTCTATTAGTTAAATTAAATAATCGTCCCAAACTCTGCCAGATTCCAAATGAATGAACCATGTTTGAAATATCCTATTTTGTATCAAGTTAAGTTAGTTTGGAAAAGATCAGAAGTAAAAGCCCGAAATCTATCACTATTTCACCAGTCGAAGATTTTTTTCTTCTTCTTTCCCAAATGCTCCATTTCAGTCTTGGACTTTCGTATAGGTTTCTCTTAAATTTGTAACATCTGAATAGTGATAACAACTTGGCTAGCTATTAACATTTTTATACTTGTTTTGAAAATTAAAATTTTAAAATTCTTAGTTCAATAACTGTCTTTTAGTAAGAGGAGAAGAGTATTTAAGTCCATCTCTATCTTATAGTCAGGAATTGGAGGTAAATTGCGGAAAGCATCCCTCGGATCTGTGGACTTCATCACTTCCTTTTGCATATCCGATAATGAATCAAGGAAGATCAAGGAAGCTGTTAGAGCATCATCGTATGGAAGTGAATTTGTTCATGCTGCTCTTTCAGTTGATCAGAAGGTGACAAATCTCCACGATCCTTTTAAATTTGCTGCAGAGTTTGGGGGAATGCTCTCAAAGACATGGAACATATTTCCATAAATCTTGCAAATATTATTGTTAAATCTCTATTTGTTAGAATTACTTTATGATTTAGCTATCAATATCTTGTTTCTAAGCACATGGGTTAGCCTAACTAGAAACATTTCATACTTGAAAAATAACTCTCAGATGGATGGCTAGTTCCTCGAGTCCAATTCGTCCATTACCTTTATGCCATATATCTTCTTGCAGTGCATTTTCTCTGGATTACAATTTGAAAATTGCATCTTGACAAATACGATTGAGTGACTTTTTTTTTGTCATATTACTATTTTAACAATTTTTACAAGAATTTTTAATCAATAGCGCCATGCTTTAAGAACATATCTTGCATTTGTATCATTGTTTTAATGATGAAAACAGGGAAATATATTGAATTTTGCTGGATCAATGCAGGTAACACTGATTCACCTTGAGGATCAGCCTCGCCCTGGAGTCTTAGATGCAATAGCAGAACTACAAGATCAAGCAAAACTCCGTGTTATGATGTTAACAGGTGATCATGATTCAAGTGCATGGAAAGTTGCGAATGCTGTGGGAATAAAGGAAGTTTACTACAGTCTTAAGCCCGAGGACAAACTTGCTCATGTGAAGGAAATTTCAAGGGAGAAGGGTGAGCTCTTTTACTCGTCACTTCACGTTGTTTGCTGTTTGTGTAAACCTTGCTTTATCTTAACAGCCAAAATTCTAAGATTTCCATCACATATTTGTGGAAGCTAAGATAAAAGTGCTCCCTAATAAATCTCTTATGATCCATATCAATTTCCGTAAGTTGATCTTGATCCTTGGTGAGATTTTTATTCACCCATTTGTTCCTAACCATATTATGGAGTCTGAAATCTAGCCTGAACGGTTTTTGTCCCCAAGGGGCACTCTTGTTGGGAGAGGCTACAGGTCGCTAAGGTATGCTCTCTTAGAGGTCTCCGTCTCAAGTTTCAAAACCACGAGTAAGCTTAATTGTAAAATTTCTTATTGCCTCCTGAGCCTGGGCCTTGGGATGGACACAATGCCTCGAGTATGTAGTGAGGCAAAATTCTGAGTACCTGGTTATAAAAGAAAATAGATGAATGGTTTTCCTCTGTCATGTTTTTTTTTTCAATCAAGAAAGTGCAAGAATTTTTGTTTCCACGAAAGTGTAAGATTTTTTTTAGGGTGTAGCAAACTGTAACTTCAGATTTAGACAACTGTTGAAACCAGATACTTTGCACGCTGCGTAGACTATTATAGGTTAATTGCCATTTACCACATTATAATATAGGAGCTCTATAGTCTATACTGCTGTTACAAATTTGGAGAATATATGGCGCAGGCAGCACTGCATTGTGATCTATTCTACGATTTCTGCTCTGAATTTCAACCATTTAACCTTATCATCACCTAATATCTGCACGGAATATCAGGATGGAAAATAAGGTCAAGTGGTTGATCATCTCGATTGGATAGATTTCTCTCAAATCTCAAGTCTCAAATTGTTCTTTGGTTTTCAGAAGAGCAATTTAATTACTGGTCTCTTTGGAATGAATTCTTCCACTTCTAAGTTTTTTATTCTGCAAAATAATTGATGATTGGCCATCACTATCCCTTTTCTAGGAGTTGAATAATGAGCACTCTTTATCTCAATTTGTTCTAGGGGGTGGTCTGATTATGGTAGGCGAAGGTATAAACGATGCACCTGCACTTGCTGCAGCTACGGTGGGAATAGTTCTTGCCCATCGTGCAAGCGCGACTGCTACAGCTGTTGCGGATGTCCTGCTTCTTCAAGATAGTATTTCCGGTGTACCGTTCTGTATTGCCAAATCTCGTCAGACGACTTCACTGGTATCTCTGTTTACCATCTATCATTGCTCACAGTTCCCTGTTTCAATGTTTTAATTTGTTTGGGTATTTACCTTCTTTTTCAGGTCAAGCAAAATGTGACCCTTGCCTTGTCATCTATCCTTTTAGCCTCTCTCCCATCCATTTTGGGCTTTCTTCCCCTGTGGCTAACGGTATGAAATTAAATGCTTTTTGATTTATTCCGTGAACGGGTGTCTGTGCCCAGTTATTAAATTGTACTCCATGGTTTTTGTGAATTAGGCTGATGGTATCCTGTATGTTTAAAACACAATTTCAAACGCCCTCATAATATTGCAAGACTCACAAAAATAAAACCATACACGAGTTGACCACTAAGACAGTCTAGAGAACTAAAAGATTATGGATTCAATTCATGGTATCTACCTGCCTAGAAATTAATTTTTTATTAGTTTCTTTGATAAATAAATGTTGTAGAGTCAGACGGGATTTTGTTCGGTGAGAATAGTTGAGCCAACGACACATAGTTGTTTAACAATATCATCTAAACATTTGTGTCCATACCAAAATGGTTTTCATTTCATGACCCTCTCTTCATAAACGCAGGTCCTTCTACACGAAGGTGGCACTCTGTTGGTTTGTCTGAACTCCATACGTGCTCTAAACCATCCCTCATGGTCATGGAAGCAAGATTTTCAAAATCTGATACACGACGCCAGATCGAAACTGCACACGACACCTGAAACTAGCCCGGGTATGATCAGAACTGCACCTTCATAGCATGATCTTAACCTAAACTCACATGGATATTTATTTTTCTTACCAACTTCATGTTACCTACATCTGGATTTGTAAATTATAATGTATGTATGATTGTTATTGTTATAGACATTTGATAGTCGATAGAGAAATTGAAAAAGAAATCTTGATTTATATTCATGACAAGAAAAACTATGATACAATTATAAAAAACGAAACCAAAAGTACAAAAAAGTTGCCACGTTGCTCCTTAGTTAATACGGTTCCCAGTGGCCATCAACAAGACTTCATGGCTCTTACAAAGAAATGAAAGAGAAATCCTATTTATAGAGTTCTCGGGACTTAGGCTTTACGGCTCTAACCATTGGTCATGATCTAGAGTTTTAGTCCATCAATATGTGGGGGACTCAAATTTGTCAACCTATTTAATAAATTTTTTTTGGCCAAAATTTGTCAACCTATTTTAATAACTTTATCTAAAGACTTAAATTTTTTCTATAAAAAGAATAATGAAAGGAAAATTTACCATACTTACTCAAATATTGAGTTAGTATTAATGAGTACTTAGAACACAATATTAAAAGGGAAATGGTACTAAATGTCTTAATTTTGAAACTATCTCTAGCTTTTGTCTACACATTATTTGCATTTAAATTCA
>JBBMEF010000003.1:2895023-2919277 GCA_037832685.1 Sicyos baderoa
TTGCAATCAAGCATTTCCGAGAGAAGAGAGTTCGACATCGAACCCAACAACCAAGCCGTTATCAAGCTGTCTTGGCGCATCCATTGTTCATACGCAGGGTTTTCTACCATACCTCCTTGATTTCCATCAGTTGGATCGGAGGAGTTTGCACCAGAAATGAATTCAGACGGAATTGATGCATCTTTATCAACGAATTTGAGAAGCCCATGGCCCCTTAAGGCTGTTGAAACCTGCAATTTCCATAGCAGGAAATTTTCTTCATCAAGCTTTACTGTGTTGAACTTGTTGCCTAGATTCACAGTCTTCGTAGACTGTAATCCATCGCTCAGATTAGACGAACTGCGTTCGCTTGAATACTCCATTGATGCGCGGAAGTGAGAATCGAGAGAGAGAAAGAAAAAAAATTCTAATGGTCGATTAGACCTTTTAGGGCTCTGATACCATCAAAACAAATGGAGAGAGAATGAATTACAACACAGTTTCTATATTGATGAAAAAAGTACCTTTAGAGTTCAGCCTAAAGGACTTTATATACAACTCTGATTAGCAACAGTAATACAACAAACTAACAAACTTTGGTTAGGTAAAACTAATCACTTAACTAATCACAACTGAACTTTTAACTAATACTTAGTGAGCTCTCTTAATACAATTCCCAATTCAAAAGAAAAAACAAATTACGAGTCAGTAATGATTTCATTGTTTGATTATAAATCAATTCAAAACGAGCGTCACACGTTTGAATTATGAAATTGGTATTTATAGTTATCTTCTCCCCATTTATATTAAAGAGAAGAAAAAACGAATTAATTTGTTAGATGCAAATTTAAATTTAAGGCTGAACAGATTTATGAAGTTTTAGAAAATGTTAAAAGTATTGAGCAAAAAAGAGCAATTTAGAAGATATCTTAGTATCTTGTTTTTCTTTAATTTAATTTGATTTGTGGATTGGAGAACAATAAGATGTTGCTCAAATTAAATTACATAGTTGAACTTTAAAATATAGATGATATCAAATTAAACAAAATTTAAAATTCGAGAGAACAAATTAACTCAAACTTAAAAAAAGAAAAAGTTGCAATTTAAGCTTCCAGCAAAAATTATATAGATGGAAAATAAATTTAGTGAAATGTGTGAGCTAAACTTAAATTCGCTACTTTTTTTTTTTTGATAACTAAAAAGTTAAATTCACTGCTACTTTATAACTAAAAATTATGACTAAAAATTATGGGTTCTATTTAAGAATATTACTAAATTATATATACAAAAAAAGTGATTTTTTTTTTTTAAATATATATATTATTTTCTCAAAAAAAGAAAGAAAGAGAATATTATTAAATTAGAAAAAAGAATGGCAACGCGTTAAATGCCAGTTCGAATATTGTTTTCTTCCCCTTCACTCCCGATGCGCGTGAAACGTGAATAAGCGTTATTATTATTAAGTTAAACTATCATTTTGGTCCCTAGATTATGAAAGTTGTTCCATTCTAGACTTTAAGAGTTGTTCCATTTTGGTCCCTAGAGTTTCAAATGTCCAAATTTAGTCCTCCAACTTTGAATTAAGTTTAAAAATAGTCCCTTATCCAACTTTAGAGTTAACCATGGTTAAATTTTAAATAATTTTTTTTTCTCTCTCCTTGAATTCTTCTCTCTCCTCCATTTTAACAACTCACCTTCCAATTGAACTATTTATCATGTTTTCAGAAGAAAAAAAAAAGAAAGAGAAATTCCCACGAGGAATGCCACAATACTAACTTAGGGGTGAACATTGGTTGAGTTGAGGTGATTTTCAACCTAACCCAAAAATTCAGGTTGGTCAATTCTTCAATCCAACCCAATTAAAGACACAACCTAACCCAATCCAACCCAATTTTTGGGTGGGTTGGATTGAGTTATCAGGTTCATAGATTTCCAACTAACGCCCATTTTTTCGATTTATAGAAACTTATGACGAACATTAGTACAAATAGATTCTTATTGCAAATGCAAAATTTAAATTTACCTGAATTCAAAATTTCATTAACAAGTTTTAAAGTTAACAAAATATTAAAAAATGAAAAGTTAACAATAATAATTAAATAAAATAATATACATATAAATAATTATGTTATAGGTAAAAAAAAAATATTTTTTAAACTAAATGATAAATTCGAGTTGGTCGGGTTGGCTTGGGTTGATTTTAAGTCAACCTTTGACCTAACCAAACCCATGAAAATTTCATGATTTTGAACCCAACCCAACTCATTTATGTATTCAACCCAACCTAACCCGTCAAATTGGGTTGGGTTGGTTCGAGTTTTTCGGGTTGTCGCTAGTAGCCAACACCTTGGATTTAAAACCCCTAGGGACCTCGCCTAAACCAGTCTCACTAAAATCTATTGCTACAAGGAATGTATATAAAAAAAACTTTTGATTTCATGCAGCGAGAATTAAGGTTCATGAGCTTAGATAGAAGTTGAAGACAGGTTTTTTGACCCAGCTCAAGGATGTTAAGGCGAAGCTTTCTCTTCTCCGCGTCGCCGAGGTCACTGGTGGCGCTCCTAACAAGTTCTAAAAAATGTAATTTAAGTCGAAGAATTTTTTTTTTTTTTTTTTTGGAAATATGGTAGAGAGTTCAATTGGGAGTGATTTTGTAAAAATGGAGGAGAGAGAAAAAAAAATTTTATTTAAAATTTGACCATGGTTAACTCTAAAGTTTGATGAATGACTATTTTTAAACTTAATTCAAAGTTGGAGGATTAAATTTGAACTTTTGAAACTCTAGGGACTAAAGTGGAACAACTCTCAAAGTCTAGGGACCAATATTGAACTTTTGAAAGTCTAGGGACTAAAATGGAACGACCCTCATAGTCTAGAGACTAAAATGGTAGTTTAACTTTATTATTATTATTTAAACTGTTATTTTTATTATTTTGAAGGAGAAAAAACAGTTTTAATAAGCCTCTTAATTACAAGAACAAAAGAAAAGGAAAAACAAGACAACACCTGGCTAATATATTCAGTAAAGGAAAAAAAAGGGTCCAATTTTAGTCTTGTTATTTAATTTGCATGTTTCAAAAATTTAAGGATTTAACCAATAATATTTTAATAATGTTCATTTTAGTTTTTAGGATAACAAATTTGTTAATGAATAACAAAATTAGGACAATTTTTAGAAATAATATTTTTATTAAATTAATTTTAAATTATAATAAATTGATGATGTGGTTATTTTAATTTGTATATAATTTATCTCAAAAGAAAATAAGTAAAAGAAAAAATCAATATATAAATTAAAACTGATTAGTGTTGAAATGTGATGGATAAATATATTTAATTTTAAATATTGGAGCCAGACAAATCAAAGCCAAAAAAAACTCTCTTACAAAAACAATTTACTTATCCTTATATTCCCCTACACAATCTCTATAATTTATATAGGATGTTTTTCCCTCTTTTTTTGAAAAATGATATTATATAAGGTGTCTTCACCTTTGAAAGGAGAAATTTTGGCCAGATTATCTTCATCAATTTCTCTGCTTTAGTTTTAGCCAAATTCCAAAAAAAAAAACACCCACAAAGTTTCTAAAATATAGTTTGATTTTGAAAACATGTGTAAAAAGTAAATAATAATAATAATAATAATAAAATGGAAAAATGTATTAATATGTTTAATTTTCATAACCAAAAGGTAGCCTAAATTTTAGATTGTATTTTTATTTATCCAAAAAAGAGATGCATGTAATCTAAAATTAAGAGATGTAATTGAAACTATATAAGAAAACTAAAGAAACTCATAATCTAACAAATAAAAAATGGATATTAGTATACAATTACACACATTTTCTTTCCTTTCCAATTAGAGGCACCAAAAGGCATTAAGCAATTGTATAACATATAACCTTTGAAATAATCCAAACAAATAGAAAAAATATGCAAAACTGCCAACAAGAAAATTGAAAGTGAAATGAGAAGATGATTGGTGGTAAAGAGATTTTGATAGTGAATCTTCAAGAATTACAAAAGAACTATGTGCCTAATTCTAAGTTTAGGAGTAAAAAAATATATTTGAATTTAAGTGACAAATCAAAAATTAAAAAAAAAAAAACTGTCAAGGAAATGTGAAGGAACCTCCAATTTGATTAGTTCCTGAAGGAGGACTTATGGCTACCCAAAGAAGAGAAATAGTGATTGCTAGAAGCCCTGACCACACAAAAACAATGGTGGGTGTCCTTCCTCTTCTGCCCATTAGCCCTTTGGCAAAAGGGTATAGATGAGCCAGCACCCAGAAACTGAAGAAAACGCCCCCGATCAGCCGACTCCACTGCGGTATCACGCTGTATATTGTTCTGCTGAACCCGACTGCTATCGCGATTAAGTTGGTAATCATGATGGTGATTGGTGGTATCATTAGAGATGTCCATTTCACCACGTAGAGATCTGCAAACTCATCGTCTACGTCGTCTCCTCCTGACTTGGATGTCAATGTGAAGGATATTTCAATCCCAGCAACTACTTTTAGCAGACCTTGAAGTACAGCAGCAAGATGAGCACTTGTACCACCAATCAACCAGAATTGCTCATTCCTCCACCACTCTTCTAATTCAATACCAGACCATCGAATCTCGAGCACGGCGAGCATGCACAATGTGAGGGTGATGACTAGAAGGTATGTAAGAAACGTGACGTTAAGTGTTTGGACGATGAATTGCCCCGAGAAGAGGGAGAGTGCAGGTAGGAAGCAGTAGACAATGAGGAAGATTGAAGTGAACGGGTAGATCCCAACGTTTAAGTATGCAATTCGTTGTAAAATTTTCATTTTTGGACTAGCCAGGAGGGCATTGTTGCGAGAGAAGAAAATTTCGACTGATCCAGTAGCCCATCGAAGGACTTGATGGAGCCTATCAGTGAGATTGATCGGAGCTGTCCCACGAAAAGCATCTCGCTTGGTTACACAATAAACCGATTTCCATCCTCTATTATGCATTCTATATCCAGTGACCACATCTTCAGTAACAGATCCATAAATCCACCCGACACGATTACCCCATTCAGTCTTATCTTCATACCAACAAGAAATGACACTAATTGCCTCTGCAACTGTTGAAGCATCGAGGAGGTCGCGGGGGATGGTAAGAGCACCCGGTGGGCGTCCGTTTTTTACAGCTGGGTGATCTGCCAAGGGGCGCCCTTGATATTCTGCAACTGGGATTGAATCAATAAGAAAAGTAGAGTTCCCAAATCTTTTAGGAAACAAAGAAAGATTCATTTCTTCATCATCAGAATCACCCATTCTCAAAGCTCTGCTCTCTTCAGGTGAGCTTGAAACAGATGCATGCTTTTTGCGTTGGCCAAAGCAACAACTACAAAATCCGGGATGATGCTCTTTCGATCGAGGTGGATCAAAACCATATAGAGCAACCCTTCTAAAGAGACATCCAGTTCCGACGTAAACTGGTCCTTGAAGACCATCAAGAGCTCGCATGTTAACATCAAAGAAGACAGTGTTGTGATTCGCATACCGATCAGAAGGATCAATGCCCTCAAATCTTTGAGGGAACTGGACATAGCAAAGGCGATCGCCTCCACGATCCATCATGAAGCACATTCCTTCTCTCATTGCTTGAGAGTTGTAGATATAGTGGTCACAATCAAGGTTGAGAATGAAGGGACCATTTGACATGACAGCTGAGGCTCGAACTAAAGCATTCATTGCTCCTGCCTTCTTGTTGTGATCATAGCCTGGTCGTTTCTCTCGAGACACATAAACAAGCAAAGGAAGTCTAATATCAACTTCGGAAAGGTCAATAAGTTTCTCATCTTCAACAGCTCCATGAAGAGGTTCATCACTTGGTGGCTTCAACATAACCTACATCAAAACAAGAGAAAAATGAAATTTGAAATTCTGAATGATAATTTATATTCAATGAATTCTTAAGTACTTAAGAAGTAATGTTCGACAATAATATACCTGTATTATACCAGCATGGTCGCCCTTTGAGTGTTCAGATGATGGTTGCAACCAAGTCCCTGGCCAATGGGTTCCATCAGCCATCCATGTTGCTTTAGGGATTTTCACACTCTCTACTGGTTCCTCGATACCCATGTTTTGTCTTTGAAGCTTCATAGCATTGATTTCTTCTCTTGCATGATAAGCATCTGAGCGACGACGAATAGAATCAGGAAGTCCATTTATACGAACTTTGAACTCATCATACTCACGCTTGACACGTCTACGATCCTTAACAAAATCTGGCTTTACTTTGTTCTTGAATGGATCTCTTTTCAAACTGAAATAAGACTCAGGATTGCGGGGTTCGATGACATGTTTTCGACAAAAAGGAACCCAAATATTAGCAAAGCTTGCCGCTTCAGCCATGGCTTCAAACGTTAAAAGTGCACCTCCATCATCAGAAACATAGCAAGCAAGTTTTTCAACTGGATAGTCAGCCGCTAGAATGGAAAGGATGGTGTTTGACGTCACGAGAGGCGGTTCCTTTTCGGGATCTGCAGTGGAAACAAAGATATCTATGCCAGGGAGATCGGATTTTCCTGTAGGATTACTCGGACTAGGTAATTCAAACTTCTCCCTCAACACATTAAGATCAGTAGCTCTGTTTATAGGGCATAACTTAGGTAATTGATCAAGAAGCCAAGAAAAAGCAAACCAAAGTTCACACACTATAGACATGGCCCATAACCAGTATGCATCAGTGTTTGGATGACTCACTCTCCAAGCCAAGAAGAACCCGAGAACAACCATCCGAACAACAATCAAAAGCCTGTTACAATACGACAATGTTATTTAAGAATAAGTTTGAAGAAATTATAAACAAAATCATAACATGTTAGAACATATACCTATATGGGCTGAGTACAGCAGCAGGAATTTTAAGTTTTCGGGTAAGCGGGCGCCATGGTTTAGTCATAAACTCCATTGGCTCAACTTCATCATTCCCATTTCCAAAACCTTCATCCTTTGGCCATATAGCATTCCCATATCCATAAGTTCCCTTAGTTTCAAACAACCACCTGTTGTGATCAAATTCTCCAACTCCAGTTTGGCTTCTCATTAATGCAGATTTAGTTGACTTCATCAATGACAACCTTCTCTCCATTTTTGACATTGATGCAGGTGGAGGAAGTGGCAATGGTCTTCCATGTTCAACAGCAACTTCATCTAGATCCGTGTTCTTATACGGGTCTTTGCAACCGGGGCAAATTCCTCCTCCCGTTTTAACCGCATCAACATAGCAATCCCGACATATCTTGAAATCACACTCGCAAGGGAGTATATCATTCCCACGTTCGTCGCTCATAACTTTTGCATCACAGCCAGGTACAGCACATGAAGATCCTTTCATACCAGCCATTTGAGGATGTGTTGCTTCAGATTCAATCACCTTGTCCATCAAATGAGCTCGCGTGATGCTGTTGAACCCACCCGTAAACAGCGAATTCGATACGTATTGCTCTTCAACCTTCTGTGAGATAGAAGGATCCATTGGTTGGTTATCAGGTGTTGGAGGAATGTGCACGGTATAGTTCATAAAGTCGCCACTCCCGAGCTCGCTATCAAGATCATCCCTCGAGTAGCTAATATAGCGACCGGAGGAAGTTCGCCGTCCAAACGTCACAGTTGGTGGAAGTGGAGGCTTCTGTGCTTCAGATGCATCAGAAGCTGTTGACAAACTCGAACGGCTTGGTTTGAACGACTTTGATGCCATTCTCAAAACTCAGTTAGATCCACCAACTGCACAACATAAAAACACACATATTACTCCTAATCTGTCATAGATTTTCCAGCCAACATCTCAAAACAAATCTAATCTTATTGTTTTCTTTAGCTAACCAACAGGACTCGAATGACTAATAAGTCATGGGTTCGAATCTCTCATCCCCAAGTGTAATTTTTCCTCTGTTTTATTATTCCTTAAATCCTCCAATTCTATATATATATTTGAACAACTACACCTAACGGGGGAATTTTTTCAATTTCATCTTGATCGATAAGACAATAGAGTTAAACTTTGACCAAACAATTGTACAATGTAAAATTAATAAATATTGATAATGATTATCTTCTAGGCTATACATTTGACAATCTTTTAAGATCTTATTAAAATCATATACAACCAAATTAATAGTAAACATCCTATTCAGTATTCAGTTGATGATGTATTTCATCTAGATAAAAAAAAAAAAAAGGAGGAAATTAATGAAACTATTTTTTTTTTTTTAAAAAAAACCCACCCAAAGCTCACATCCAAATTTAAGTGGCTAAGGCTCAATTCCACCAAAGCTCACATCCAACCACGCATAAATTCAATGATGGAGTTCAAAAGTAGAAATCTTATTCTTTTCTTTCAACTGATCTATTATTCCTTAAATCCCCCAACATTCATCTTCCCCCAACAAAAATTTCTTCTAAAAAAACCCAATTTAAAACTACATGAACAGAACAAACAAAAACAGAGAAACACAAGAACTCAGTAACCATACCTTGTGAGCCAAAAGCAGAAGAAACCCACTTCGAAGACCAACTCAAAACTTCAACATCCAGAAAATGGAGGGCAAATGGATCGAACTGAAGATCCTATGATAACGGGAGAGAAAAAGAGAGAAAGGGTTGATCGTGAGGAGGACTAAGAGCACTAATCGGCCATGATTGAAGGAAGCAAAGACTTTGTATGGATTGAATAATTGTTCCAAACCCTCCAAATAGTTTTATATACAAAAAAGGAGAAGAAACTTGTCCGAAAACACACAGAGTTGTGATGCTCTGTTTTTTGAAATTAAAGAAACAGTCGTGGCCGAGATTGGGTTGATTTGGATTTTGTCAAGCTTTCGTTTTTGGTATTAAAAAAAGAGGAAGAAATGAGTATTATGAAGGAAAAGGTCTTTGATTTGGAGCTTTCTTTGTCAATGGTGGGTTTAGAATTTTACTGTGATTTGGACAACATGCGGAAATAAAAAAGTGGACTTTACCTACGCGCTGTTCAGAAAAACAGAGGAACGAGATTAAGAATTTAATAAAATGTAAAAATACCTTCCCTAGAATTAGGGGTCTAATAAATAAACATTTTCACCTTTATGATATTTTAATAATATATATTATTTTTTTAGAACAGATATTTTAATAATATTTGACTTTAATTTTTATGTATTTATATATATATTTTTTAAAAATAAATTAACTTTATGTTAATTAAATAATTAATTTATTAGTTATCTCTAAAAAAGAAAAAATTGAGATAAAAACCGAAATGTTATCGTAAAAATTTAATTCTAAAATATAAAGATGAAATAGAAATAACAAATTAAATTAAATTTTAAAAAATAATTTTTTATTTTTTGAAATTACAATGGATGTGGAGATTCACCTTCAAAAATTATTATAAATATGGCTGAACAATTGTTGTTGGAAAAAATGAATTTAGTAAATGTAAAAAAAGAATATGAGCAGTGGATTTTTTTTTTCATTATTTTAATTCCTATAACAAAAATATGGTTTCACAAGTTAAACATCATTACAATGATTTGTAAAATTCTAACCATAATGGCTAGTTACAAAATTTTAACTTTGATTTTTTATTTTATTAAAAAAAAAAAAAAAAAACTTTTTGGAACTAAAGATCCAAAATTTATCTCTCAATTTCTTTTTTAACTAAAACTTAAACTTTGGAACTAAAAATCCAAATTTTATCTTTCACTTTTTTTTTTAAACTAAAATTTAAATTTTGGAATTAAATTTGTAATTCAACCTTTTAAAATATTTTTCTAAAATTTTCAGATTGGAATAAATTTAAGTTGGAAACTTTATTATTTATCTTCATTTTGTTTCCTTTCTCGATGAAAAGTGTAATGACACTTTATTTCCTATTTAGTACATACTTATAACTTCTTTTTTTAGAGTTGTTCATATTTATTACTTGGTCAAAAAAAAAAAGTTCATATTTACTACATGCAATTTACTGACTTCAGTTTTTTCTTAATTCACAGAACTTAAAATCTTTGGGCAGTTGTATCTGTTTTATATTAATTTAATATAGTGTTAAATCTGTTTTTATATGTGTAATGAAATTGTGGTTTATAAAAAATAAAAAACCAATGACTAAGGCCCCGTTTGATAACCATTTGATTTCTTGTTTTTGGTTTTTCAAATTTAAGCCTATTTTCTCTTAAAATTCCTACGATGTGCTTCATATTCTTCACTATTTATCCATCTTTGTTTAGGAAAGTAAGAGAATACTAACCAACTTTTAAAAACAAAAACAAACTTTGAAAAGCTACTTTTTTTTTGTTTTTAAAAGTTGGTTGGTCTTTCCCTACTTTCTTGAAAAAAGATGGATAAATGGTGGGAGGATGGAGCACCTTGTAGGAATTTTGGGAGAAAATAGACTTAAATTTGAAAAACCAAAAACAATAAACCAAATAATTATCAAACGGGGCCTAAAAGTATTTGTTTGGAAAATGTATAGACCAAATACAAATTATTATATTTTTAAAAAAGCTTAATTATTATTATTGTATTGTATTATTGCATTGCATGTGCTGAAGTTGATGGTAAGAAAGAAAAGAAAAAGAGGGAGAAAAATAAAAATAAAAATAAATGGGAAGCATGATGAGTAATAAACAGAAAATCACGTAATTAATAATATTATTTATTAACTAAAAACAAATATTATTTATTAAAAAGAGAAAGAGAGAGAGTTGGGGAATAGAATGAGATTGTGAGGAAAGCGTGTCGATTCCATTGGCAAATGTGAAAAAACAGCTGTTTGGTTGCCACAACATGCTTTCCCACAATCTAATATGCCTTTATTTATTTATTTATTTATTTATTAATGTTACAAATAACTTATTCATGCCTTTTCAAAAAAAAAAAAAAAAAATAGTAATAATTCATGCACTCCATGTGACCAACAAAAATGTAAAGCTACCGAAAAATTGTTTGGTTGTAAATTAGTTCAACACCAGCGTCACGAATTCAAATTCTGGCATAGTCGGTATTTATATTAAAAAAAACAAAAATATAAAACTTATCGACTAGAGTAATAGTTCAATCTTATCGATATATTTTATGAAAAATAAAAAGTCATAAATATATATTAAATGATCAATATATTATAAATTCGAATTCTTCATTTTTAATTATCATAGAATAAAAAATAAAATTAAGTAAAAGTGAGCCAATAGTAACAGTAGTTCAATATCGATGTATATATCAAATGATTAAGAAGCTATACGTTTAATTTTTCATTCCAATTATTATAGAGATTGAAAAAAAAACAATCGAACGAACGAATCGACGGTGAAATTGGTTATCTGATTTGGTGTTAATTCATTTCTATTTCACAATGAGGATTCGATCCCTAAAATCGGTATTCGTAATCATCTTCCGCACATGATTAGATCGGTCAAGTTGGTTGTCTCAATTAAGTTTGATGTGTTAGGCTAGCCGAATGCACATTATTTCTGATTAATTTTATTTGCTTACTTAGTCAAGAAAAGGAAAATTTAAATAAAAAAATGAATCGGTGCTTGCCTATATCATGTTTGTACTATCTTTTTGTTTGTTTGAGAAAATTAGTCACATTTGGGCAATGAATTGGTAACGGGTGCAAGTAATATTCTCGAATAGTTCCATTATTTGTAATGTTTTTAATAATTAATCGCCTTACGGGTGTGAAACATTTTTTTAGTCCTTATATTTGGAGTCTAATTATAATTTGATCCTTCAATTTCAAAATTTAAATATTTTTATCCCAATATTTTAATAATGTTCACTTTTAGTCTATGAAATTATAAAATTGTTAATTATATAATGTTGATTAAAATGGTGATCAAATTAATTTTAAAATTTAAGGACTATATATCTATATATTTGAACAACTACACCTAACAAGGGGGAAAATTTCAATTTCATCTTGATCAATAAGACAATGGAGTTAAACTTTGACCAAACAATTGTACAATGTAAAATTAATAAATATTGATAATGATTATCTTCTAGGCTATACATTTGACAATCTTTTAAGATCTTATTAAAATCATATACAACCAAATTAAATAAATATTGATAATTATTCAGTATTCAGTTTTTTTTTTAAACAAGGTAACCACGCCTGTCCCTAGGCTAGGTACCGGAGACATCGAAAGAGTAGTAGTCTCGAACCTGGGATCTTGAGGGGAGCATACCCTCAAAGATCCTATTCAGTTGACGGTGTATTTCCCGTAGACACCATCTAGATAAAAAAAGGAAGAAATTAATGAAACTATTTTGATAATGGGTTAATTGTGTGAATATTTTGATAAAATAAATAAATAAATTTAATATGAAATTCAAATTTATGTGGCTAAGGCTCAATTCCATCAAAGCTCACATCCAACCACGCATAATTCAATGATGGAGTTCAAAAGTAGAAATGTCTATTTTTCCACGAGGTGATAAATCCCCGATTAGATAGTGAATGAGAAAGTGAGTGAAGAGAAATAATTCCTCGCAAAAGTCATCAAAGTATAAGCCTACATGCTCATCGAAACTCTAATACAGAACCTAGATTAGAAAGAAAATAAGAACTCTAATGGATTGCCAACTTTCCAATCTCTTTTAAAGCAATAGTCATGGTAGCATCAACTATCATGGAGAGTGATTCAGTAGTTAACAGAGTCTTGGGGTGCTAAACGGTGTTGTGTTCAATCTATGGTGACAACCAACCTAAAAATTACTTTTTTACGAGTTTTTTCAGCATTCAAATTTTATAGGGTCAGGTGAATTATCATATAATATCAGTCAAAATGCGCGCAAGCTATCCTAAAGAATCACGGATTAAAAAGAAAAGTCATGGTGGCATCGAGGAGCCGGAGGAGAAGGATGAGGAGCAGAGAAGCAGAGCCAGAATATACATCATATGGATTTTATATACATCATCCCCTTTCATCGTATAGGTGACTTTGAACTTAAAAGATCATCTGTAGCTTCAACCTCCACAAATATAAAGATTGTACACATTTGAGAGAAATAATACGATAAAAATCAGAATCCAGAAAATTAATACAAATACAAAGTTAATTAAAATGTCTCATTTATTTATTTGTTGAATTCATGTGTAAACAAATTGACAACTTACATACTTACATACTTATTCTGTCTATAATTGCTCTTGTAGGCTCAAAGTTCCAGAAAGATAAACCAAAACATCACCAGAAGCTTTTGCAATTTGAAAGAGGCTTTTTCATGTGCATGTAATTTAGAACTGACCCAGGACCATTTTAAGAACACTTATATACACTCAACATCATACCAAGTCTAATACAATAATCTTCATTCCTTCTTTACAACAACAAAATCCCCATTCTACTACTCTCATTTATCTGCCATTACCATCTGCTTTCATTTGGGAGAAAACTTCACTGGCAGTTAAGTGAGAGATGTCTAGATTTCGACTCTCATCTGGATAATCCCTCATGATCGAAGAACCAATGGAAGGAAAACGTTGTATGACATTCGAAGACGCACCATTGGCATTGGTTTCACTGTCCTCGTGCGGCATTCTCGATTGTGTGCTCTGTTGAAGTTGCAATGCGTACTCCAAATCCCACAACACGTCTGCCATTGTTGGTCTATCGGTAGCATCTTCTTGTAAGCATTTTTCTATTGTATCACTGAACTTTCTCAAGGAGTTGGGATCAATTTGACCCTCCAATTTGGGGTCAATGATCTCTTCAAGCAAGTCCAGTTTCTTGCAACTCAATCCCCATTCTGCTAGATTTATTTGCTCTCTTGGGAGTGTTGGATTCAAAGCTGGCCTTGCACATAGAACCTCCAGAAGAAGTACGCCGAATGAGTAGACATCGGATTTCTCTGTCAATTGTTGAGTCCGAAAATACTCGGGATCGAGATATCCAAAAGTCCCTTTGATATCTGTGCTGACATGAGTTTCATCAAGAGGGCCTGCTCTCGAAAGACCAAAGTCAGAAACTTTAGCAACAAAATTCTCATCAAGCAAGATGTTCGTTGATTTCACATCACGGTGAATGATTCCCCCAGCCGAGCCTTTGTGTAGGTAATGCAAACCTCTAGCTGCACCAATGCAAATTTCAAGTCTACTCTTCCAAGGCAAAGGAGGAAACTTCGAGTTGTAAAGATGTTCCCTCAGAGTTCCTTTCTCCAGAAACTCATAAATCAGAATCATCTCCATCCCATCATCACAATACCCAATAAACGAAACAAGGTGTCGATGGCGAATTTTCGACAGGATTGTGATTTCACTCTCGAACTCGGTTAAACCCTGTCCAGCCCCTGGCTGACTTCGCTTTACAGCAACTCTCGTGCCATTCCTCAAAACTCCCTTGTAGACTTTCCCAAAACCACCCTCACCAACAAGAAACTTCTTGTTGAAATTGTTGGTGGCAGCTTTGATGTCAACAAGGGAAAATTTAAGACCAAGGTTCAAGTTAGGGAGGGGGGAGCTACCAGTGGTTCTGTGACTTCTATCAGTAAGCCTGCTATGAGTGCTCCCACCTCCAAAAACAGGCAATGGAGACCATTGTGTATTTGTAAGTGAAAAACCTTCATCACTTTTTGGTTTCCCCCATTTCAAACAAAACCAAATCCCAAATCCTAAAATGCAAACCAAACCCAAGCCCCCCACAAGCAAACCAACCAAAAGCCCCACATAATTCTTCTTCTTCTCCTTTCCTTCAGGCTCATCAATGTGAGGATCTATACTAACTTCACTCACAACTTCCATAATCTCAACCCCATTAAGAAAAGCATCAAACTGACCAGAACTATTATTACCCAAAGGACCAACACTAACATTAATAAACTCATTTACACCAGAATCAACCAAGAAATCAAAATGAAATGGATAAGTCCTTCCATTATCAGTAGGAGGGTTAATCTCCCGAGGCAAATCATTCCCAATAAACAAATTGAAGATAAGAAAATTGTTAGAGGATAAACCTATGATATCATAGAAATGAACTCTGAGAAGATGATTTACACGTTTTCTGCAGCGAAAAGACCATGATATATTGAAGTTCTTCTCAGGGTCACTGGAATTTCTATTCATCTGCTTAGCCGTTTTGTATACATAATCCGGCGCAAAATACTTATCATCTTCCTTCAAGTAATTGGGTTTCTCTGAATAAACGCTACTATCCTTTGCAGAGCTTGGATTCAGCAAAAACCCATCGTCCATTGCCCATTCCCTCCATAGATTGTCTTCGCTCGCCGGAATTTCACGTTCTCCCCCAACATTAACTCTGTAAATCGTACGAAAAGTACGAAAATCCAATATGGTTTCATTATCGATGAATTTTGGTGGGGTTGGGAAGACTTCAATGGCGTTTATGAACGCAATCGACGAAGAATTTTTGGGTAAGAACAAGATTCGGAACATCCCTGTCTTGAGCCGGAGAAAGAACTCTGGAGTCGAAGCAGAGCCGTTGCCGGCAGTGAGATCTTTGAGGAGGAGAAGCCCATTAGCGGAAACGTCGAAATGGGCTGTGGATAAATCGGGGAGGAAATCGGAAGGATAGAAGTGGAGGCGGACGATGTGAACAGCGTCTTGTTCGATTGGGAATTCGTAAAACGCCGGTTTGGTGAAGGTTCTGACGGAGCTGTTTTGACGGGTGATTTCGCGGGAGTTTTGGCCGGTGAACTGAAAATTGAGATTACGGGTATTGTTTAAATCGCCGATGAAGAGGCGGGAGCCGGCGGCGCGGGAGTTGGTTGCTGAGCCGCAGTTGATGAAGTACTTGTCGGGAGGAGTGTACGGCTGAGCGAGGAGGATATGAACAGAGCAGATGAGGAGATAAAGAAATTGGAAATTAGGGTTTGAAATAAACATTTTTTTTCATGGAAATGAGTGTTTTTTTTTTGGCATTTGGAGAAAGGATAATCATTCATGGGGAAGAGATGATAGAAATTTTGAATTGGTCTTTGGCAAGTCAACCTTTCAATGTCCATATTAAAATATCATCAATTTGTAAATAATTTTAGTGTAATTGAAAAATCCATATTAAAATATCATCAACTTTGGAAATAATTTAGTGTAATTGAAGAGTATGGACAAGGAGGGAGTTGATGATGAAAGTGATGTTGATAAAGGCCTATTCACATTTGGTGGCTCGTCGGTGTGCACATACAAAATAAAGTTTTTTTTTTTTTTATTAATTTATAAATTCGATTTTATTCGGAGGAGGAGAAGATTTGAATGTGCAATTGTTGTAAATTCGAATCAAATGATTAAAGCGATCCATAAAATTTCCCACTTTATATTCGATAGGAGAGTCGAATTTCATAGTTTTAGTTTGATCTATATACTATCTTAATTACATCCGAATTTGTGATTGAAATAATATTTATATGGTACATTGATATTATAATAGATAGGGAGAAGTTGCACCTTAAAATCAGATAGTAGTAATAAGAGCAATTCATACATATCATAAAGATATTAAAGACTCTCCATTTTTTTTTTGTTGGACAAAATGAGTATATCGAACATGTATCACAATTAACTTTGATAATAACTTTGAATATGAAGTTTCACACTCTCAAAATGTTTTGTAAAGGATCAAGCCTCAAGGAATATAGTTTTGCTGGGTGGAAACAATGATAGAAAGTCAATTGATGCCCACAGCTTTTATAAGTAGTAAACAATATGCATATGTAAGATTTCTAAACATCAATGTTCAATTGTTAAATTTTCATACTTTTCTTTTAAAGAAACTTTTTTTATTTAACAATATTTAAAATTAGAACTTTTATATTTTTAATTTAATTACTAAATTGTATCATTTTGATTTCAAATTTCATGCTTATATTATTTGTTGCGTTAATAAATAAATAAATTTGAGTTGGATGTGAGAGGGTCACACTAAATTTGACCATTAAGTATCGGCCTCTAATGAATAATTAGTGAAGTCCTTCTAAAAAAAATAGTGAAGTGAAATTCATTGAAATTACCTAATTAAACGAAAAGAAAAGAAGAGGAAAAATAATGTGTCTACAATCATCTACACTCCCTAATAAAATAAAATTCAAACAATGAATTGAGCAAAATGAAGTTGGTAAAGAACATGGTGTGCCTAATGGCCAGCGCCCTTCCTGCTCGGTCCCGATGCCAACGTAGAAACATGGTCTTTGCTGCCGCCCGTACTCTTCGCCCGTGGTGCTAGGCTTATCGGCTTTTCAGCAACACCGTGGTCATCGACTTCGTCGTGCTCGGTCACTGATCGGATCGGTCTACAATCGGCAAGACGAGCAAAGTGTGGGGCAGCCACTAGCATGGTAATAAGAACAAAGCAAAGGCTTCTCATCATGGCCATTTGGTAGAGCAAAAAAGAATGAATAATAATAATAATATTGGAGAACCAACAAAAAAGGGTTTGTTTTTGGCATCTCTCTTTGATTTGAATTATGTGGTTCCTTATATAAATTGTTGGGTGAATTTCTTTTAGAGATGGCCAATGGACGGTTGAAACAAATAAGCCTTTCTTGAAGTGGGATGCTTTCATGAAAGAGGTTGTTTGACTCAAAAAAAAAAAAAAAAAAAAAAAAAGAACCGATTTGATAATTGTTTAATTTTCCAAAATATTTATAATTTTTCGTATGTGTTATATGTATTACTTATATTGTAAAAAAATAACTTAAAATTTAAAATTAATTTAAGAATTCAAATATATATATATATATATATATATATATATATATTTTTTTTTTTGAAGAGCAAATGTCTTTTTCTAAGAGATGAAATATATGAATGAGAAAGGATGAAAAAATCAATATAATTTGTAATAATCCAATTGAAAAATAGACAAAAAGAGAAAATAATAACAATAATAATTGTAATCAAAATAAGAAACCGATCCAAACCAATTAAAAGTCGAATTAATGGATTCATTTTTTTTTATTCGACAATGATATATTTAGTTTTAATTGTTGAAAAATTGAAGATATTAGTTCGATTGTTGGTTCGGTACAAAACTAACAAAAATCGAATCAAAATTATCTTTAATTTTAAAGTATAACCAACCAAATAAAAATGATATTTTTTTATTACATTAAAACTAAAATTCAAATCATGGATCTCAATATTAATATATCTAAACAATGTTGAGTTTGACAAGAGAGAGTGGACCTTGATGGTGCTTTATTTAGTTGGATGCTCAATTGTAGCTGAAAGTTATTTAAGTTCCTATTTATATATACTATGGCATAATTCGATGTTGAAAATTCATGATTTTTTTTCTTCAGATATTTATGAATAATAATTAAATATTTTTTGACATACTTTTTTCTTTATACTCACCATATTTTAGAATCGTGTTTTTTTTAACAGCCTCTAGAATGCTTTAGGTTTAGAAAACTAGGGTCTTCCAGTAATAATTTTTATTTTAAGTCCAAAAGATATCTTTTAGGCCATAATAGGAGTTTTTTTTTAAATACGCAAACATCCTTTTTTAGGGTTTTTAATTGATTTTTTTTCCATTTTCTAAGAAAAACTGTATATTAGTAATTAGTAGGAGAGATTTTGCAGATATATTAGGAAAAAAAAAATTATATTTAACACAATTTCCAAACCTATTCATTTATGACACAAAAATAATTGACTACACCATTCAATTAATCACTCAAAATCTATACAAGTCTATCAATTGAACTGATAGAGATTATCACTTGAACTGATAGAAATCTAAAGTTTATTAATTGAATTGATAGAAATTTATTAGTTGAACTGATAGAGATCAAAAGTCTATCAACTGAACCGATAAAAGTGTAATGATGATATAATAGAATTTTGGACAAAATGTACTATAAATGAAATTATTTAAAAATATGCACTACAATTATAAGATGAGCCAAAAATATGCTATAGAATGCAAATTTCGTATCGAGTAACTAGTTTTAAATCCCCAATTCTGTCTTCTATCTTTTTTGCTTAGAATCAATTTATTAAGACTGACACCAAATATGATTCTTTTCCGTCAATTTGCTTTTATAATAGTTGGATGCAAATATAACCAATAAGAAATAAATTAGTATCAATGGTTTAGAATGTGATTTGTGATATATTGACAATACAAATATCCCAAGCATTATTCTTTATAATATTGACATTGTTTAGAACTAAGATTCTTTAGTTAGCTAAAAGGAACATAACTTAATTTTCTCAAATATTGCTAATCACATGATGTATAGTAAAAAAATCTTTAATCTAGCTAACTGCCTTTTCCAAATTGAATAGAAAAATATTAGATTAGGGGTCGTTTGATAACCATTTGGTTTCTTGTTTTTTGTTTTTCAAATTCAAGCTTATTTTCTCTCAAATTTCATACAATTTGTTTCATCATTTTACTATGTATACATCTTTCCTTAAGAAGTAGGAGAACACCAACCAACTTTTAAAAACAAAAAAAGTAGGCCCCGTTTGATAACCATTTGGTTTCTTGTTTTTTAGTTTTTCAAATTTAAGCCTATTTTCTCTCAAATTTCTTACGATTTGTTTCATCCTTTCTACCATGTATACATATTTCCTTAAGAAAGTAGGGGAAAATCAATCAACTTTTAAAAACAAAAAAAGTAGCTTCCCAAAGTTTGTTTTTGTTTTTAAAAGTTGGTTAGTATTCTCCTACTTTCTTAAAGAAAGATGGATAAATGGTAGAAATAATAGAAGCACATTGTAGGAAATTTGAGAGAGAATAAGCTTAAATTTGAAAAACCAAAAACAAAAAACCAAATGGTTATCAAACGGGGTCGTAGCTTCCCAAAGTTTGTTTTTGTTTTTAAAAGTTGGTTAGTATTTTCTTATCTTCTTAAAAAAAGATGGATAAACGGTAGGAAGGATGAAGCACATTATATGAAATTTGAGAGAGAATAGACTTAAATTTGAAAAACAAAAAACAAGAAACCAAATAGTTATCAAACGGGCGTTAGTTATTTGAATCTAACTTAACTCAAATATGTTGATAATTTAATTTAACTCATCAAATTAGATTAGTTATGTTTGGATTCTTCAATTTATTTGAAAGTTTATATTAAAGTATTCATTTTTTAGTTATTTGAAGATACTTCTTGACCATTAAATAATTTATTTATTATAATTATTAGAAAATAGATTTATAATATAAAATTTTCTTTTGAATTTCAATTAACTTCAATCAAAGAATACTTGCCTTCTTTTTAGAATAATTTTTTTGTTGAATTAAACATATCAGTTTAAGTTCTTTTTTGAGATTACATATCAGTTTAAGTTGATTGAAAAGTATCAATTTATTTATTTATTTTTATTAATTTATCGAACTAAATTAGTTTTTACCATATTTGATTTTTATTATTGTTATTATTATTTGTTTTTTTTTTTAACCTTTATAAAAAAAATGTCGTAAAAAACCCACAAAAAAGTTGTAGCCGCCGCCACAACCATTGGATTGGAAAGTGGAAACAATCCCGAACAAGAGGTTTATTGTAGGAACCCTTCCCCTACTCGATCAAATCGCACGCGCCGCCCCCAATCGTCTTCTCCGGCGAGACCTCATCTCTGTCGCGCCGCCTCCAATCGTCTTCTCCAGCGAGACCTGGTCTCATCTCAAACGAGCAGTGCCTCTCGTTCCTTCCTCTCTCTCGGCGCGGGCTTGGCGTACAGCTTCAATCTCCGGCTGTCGCAATCGCAAGGTTCGTTCTCTCCTCCCTCAATTTCTGTGGATTCTGTGGCAGCTATGAGCTTATATGTATGTTATGTGTTCAATAATCCCGCCGTATTGAAGATCCACTCGCATTTCTATAGTTCGTTATCAAGCATTAACTATTCTCAGGTTAAATCAATTTTCTGGACACCTTGCCTAATTATTTTTTATGACCCGGGAACTTGGAGCTTTACTCTTCTAAACTCGGGTAGTCTAGTACTGGCTCATTTGTAGAATGTGGCACCGGATATATCGTACGGCTGGAAGCAAAATTGGGGTCCCTCAACCAATTAATCCCACAACCACCTCGAATCTAGGACCTCAAAGGGAGCACACCCTCAAGCCCCCAGGGACACACCTTGAAGCCCCTAGGGACACACCTTCTCTAATATATATATATATATATATATATATATATATATATTTTAAACCGCAAAATCAGAGCTCTCTCCACTAAATCCAGGATAACCACACCTATTCTTAGGTCAGGCATTGAGAGACATCGAAGAAATGGAGTCACGGAAAGTGTCTACAAATTAATGTCACAAGTGAGTTTCGAATGTGTGACTTTGAGGGGAGCATATCTTCAAAGTCCAAATTTTCAACCATTCTGCCACCCCATGGGGATACACCTTCTCTAGTTATTGGAAGTTAAATTGACAGCAAGTTTCATGGGAAAGACAGTAATGTAAAAGAATATGATTTGTTTAAGTTGATACTAGTTATAGCAGAAGGCCTATGAACAAGACTCAATATTATGAGCCAAAACCAAAGCAATCAAAATTGAAAAGGATTTCTTTCCAACTTGCACAAGTGGTAAAATGAACATCATGGTTTGGTTGTAAGTTATTCATGGGAAAGACAGTAATACTTGTTTATAGTGTTGGAAAATATTCATACAACTTTAAAAAATGAAAATAAATTAGGGTTTTTTTTGCAGAAATAGACCAAATTGATAAAGTATTTACAACACGAGCAAATTTGAAAAATTTTAGCAACCATAGTCAAATATATGGTATAAGTAATACTTTTTATACTAAATAATTAATACATAATATAGTATGATGAGTATTATTTATATTGTATATTTGACTGTGGATGCTAAATATTTTTAAATTTGCCTAGATCTGTAATTATTTTGTAAAAATGGACTTAGTACAATTTCCCAATAAATTACCACATATACCAAGTTATTTTGCTTTACTTAGAGAAACTTGTCTCCTGTTCTTTGGTAGTTACATTGATCCCTACACTTGAATTTAAGGTTCTTACATAAATATCTCAACCTTTCCATACAGAATCAGCCTTGTTTATGCCCTACTAAGTAGGTTTGTCGGCAAATGAAGAACTCTTCATCATTTGAGCAGTCTATACCAGAAAGAATTATTCAGCAATTGTGTAGCGCATCAAACTCTTGCACCCTAGAAGCATCCCTTGAAACTTTTATTGAAGTTTCCAAAAGTATCGATGGTCGATCGAATTTGGCTTCTCAGAATATCCTTCCTTGTGTGCTTGAGCTGGTTCAGTGTCTCATTTACGCTTCTAGTGACGAACATCTATTGTCATCCTTGAAGCTACTAAGAAACCTATGTGCTGGAGAAATTAGAAATCAGAATGTTTTCATAGAACAAAATGGAGTTGGAGTTGTTTTGAGCATTTTGCAGTATGCTATGCATATGTATGATCCTGATCGCGTAATCATCAGACTAGGACTGCAGGTTCTAGCAAATGTTTCATTGGCTGGAGAAGAGCATCAACAAGCTATTTGGCGTGGCATGTTCCCGGACAAGTTTGTTTTACTTGCTCGTATTCGTTGTCGTGAGATTTCTGATCCTTTGAGTATGATTATCTACCTATGTAGTAGACACTCTGAACTGGTTGCATCACTTTGCGGCGACTTAGGGTTGCCTATAATTGAAGAGATTACAAGGACCACATCTTCAGGTAAACTCTTAGATTTGGTTTTATACATCATCGTTGCTAACCTTTCTTATTTTTTAGAATATCTCATGTGTTTTAATACTTCCTTTGGGTGTTTTTGCAGTTGGTTTTAGCGAAGATTGGGTGAAGTTGCTTCTTTCAAGAATCTGCTTGGAAGAACCTTATTTTCCTCTGCTTTTCTCTGCATTACACTCTACTGGTACTCCTAAAGATGGCGACAAAGTTGATTATATCGACGTTTCCTTTTCATCCGAACAAGCATTTCTTTTGACAATCGTATCAGAGATATTGAATGAGCGAATTGGAGACATTTCCGTTCCCAAGGATTTTGCATCATCTGTATATAGAATATTTCAGAGGTCTATTTCTATTATCAATTCCACCCCAACATGCGAGTGTAGTCTCCCAACGGGCACGAATGCAGTAGATGTTCTCGGTTACTCGCTCACTATTTTGCGAGATATTTGTGCGCAAGATGGTAAGGAAGGAGGAAACACAGATCTCTCTGAGGATGCAGTCAATGTGCTTCTCTCTCTTGGACTTATAAATTTGCTTTTGGGTATACTTCGTGATATCGAACCTCCAGCCGTAGTCGAGAAAGCACTTCAGCAAGCAGAGAACAAGGATAGAACAAGTCTTCCAAACGCTTCGAAGTGTCCGTATAACGGGTTTCGAAGAGATGTTGTTTCTGTCATTGCAAATTGCTGTTATGGAAGGAAGCAAGTACAAGACGACATTAGAAAGAAGAATGGAGTGTTTGTGCTGTTGCAGCAGTGTGTTGTTGATGAAAACAATCCCTTTTTGAGGGAATGGGGCATTTGGGCTGTGAGGAACTTACTAGAAGGGAATGAAGAAAATAAAAAAGTTGTAGCTGAATTGGAGGTTCAAGGTCCTGCAAATGTGTCTGAGATTGCTGAACTTGGTCTTCAAGTTGAGGTGGACCCGAAAACTCGACGGGCCAAGCTTGTAAATGTCTCGCGATCAGGTAAAGACAATTAGGGTGTGTTTGGGACAAGTAGGAAAGAGTGATAATAGGGAGAATAATTTTTTTATTCACATTTGGGCTACGGATAATTATTCTCTTTATAATTACTATTTATTCTTTCATAACCAATTTATTCCTCTATAATCTTATTATTTCCGGTCACTATTATTTTGTTTTCCTATAATCAATCTATTTCAGTCACTATTATGTTGCAAGAACTAGAATAGATTTTGGATGGTGTTATGCTTCTTAATATTGTTTGGAAAGGGAGCTTGTTGGCTTTGAGTTGAAGAATTAATTTATTAAATTATTTTGAGTAGTTAGAAATTGAGATTGTAATAAAAAAATTGTTTAAATGTGATTTTTTTATGTAGATGAGTGGAGGCAATAATTTTTTATTATTTTTATAACTCAACCTGATTTTTTTTTGGGAAAGAAGACTTGGAATCCAATTTCTTCGGGAAACAGTTTATTTATTATTTATTTATTACTGCATAACTGTCCATGATCATAATTTTTTTTTAAGGCAATAAATTCAAATCTCCACACTACCATTAAATATTAAAATTAAAATTAAAATTAAAATTCTATCGATTTGTCGGTTACATTTTTTCATTAACTAGTTTCTCTTTTCTATTAATACCTCTAT
>JBBMEF010000003.1:2919377-2943231 GCA_037832685.1 Sicyos baderoa
TTTTGGATAATATCCTCATTCTCATGGCCTCTTGGTGCACCAAAGCTCCATCTTTTTGTAATTATGATATGGCTAGCGTAGCTCTAAACTGGAGAGCTTTTTGTACTCATGAACTCTAATTTCACTTGCTTCTTGCTTGCGCCTTATTAATTTATATATCGTATCTTTCTTCGAAAAAGAGTACTATGCTTTTTTGTTAATGTAAGTGTCCAGGTTTTATGGAATAATTTTTATCTTTCACCATAAATTGGATTTATAATATTTTGATTTTTAGAGACATTTTTACCACACTAAGCTGATCCATTATAGCTTCAATTGAGTATTGTGATGTTGAGAAAAGAGGGAATTAGAGTTTAAGTGCAAACTTCACAATTTAGAAATGGTCAAAAGAGTTACTTTTTTTGCATTCTCATTTTTAAAGCTTATAGTCTAAGGGCAAACTTCACAATTACTCTTATATATATAGGGACATAAAACATAAACAAGATATGTAAACCAGATGGAATAATTTTGAACATGGAAGGCTAAAATCGAAATTTAAACTTATATTAAATAGTACCTCTAATTTCATACAATATTAAATTAATATTTTCTATCTCAAAGTCAATTAATAGTAATGAAATGAGTAACTCGCTTTTTTTGGAAGGTTTTTCCAACTTCAATATGTGATCTTCTTAAAATGGCCGGTTGATGGCATGATTGGTTATCTTATTTGGTGCTAATTTTTTTTTTTTTATATATATATTTTTGACTCAGGCTATACCGTATGAGCCTACAATATTTAGATGCCAAGAAAAACGGTAGGAAATTAATTTCTAAGTAGGCGGCCATCATGGATTGAATCCATCACCTTAAGTATTTCAGAGCTCTCTTTGACCACTAAGTCACTCCATGATGGTTTTGTGTTAAACTATTTCAACTTCATGATCACGAGTTCGGTTTAAGAAATTGATATTGGAATCTCATATTTTTTAATAACAGTAGTTTCCTCTATGTAGAGCTTGTTGGTCCTTCCTCTAAATTTTAATTTTATTTGAGTAAAAAGAATTTTGATACCATTTATGACCACACGAAAAACTTAAAACTGATGAGTAACAAAAGAGTAGCAATGTGGAATTCTCAACCTAATTGATCCTATTCTATTGACAAAATTTGCACTATTAGGTGAACAATCGCACATTGATTTCATTATTCAATATGCATTAACTAATTGAGTTAAATTTAAATTAAGACGAATTGTTTGGATTTTACTCTACTCCAACATTGAATTCATGCAACAATTTTAACTTATGAGAATTCAATAAATATTTGTTGATTCACTAGTTTTAAGTGTCAAACTTGTTTTAAGTATGCTTTCTCTAACATTTCTAGTTTGAGACTGCTGGAAAATACTTAAACTAAAAAATTATTTAATATATTTTAGTACTACATCTTAAGACGTACTAATAATAAGAGCATAATGTGGCACTTGAAAAGATATCAAAATTAATGGAAGAATGGTTTATTTTACAACTATACGTCACGTGTTTATTGTTCGGTGCAATTGTTTCATTTTTTGATTATAAACTAGTTCAACACCAGCGTCACGTGTTCGAACCCTAGGATAATAGGTATTTGTAATCTTCTTCCCCCAACTTGACACTTGTACCAAAAAAAATGACAACTAACACATCTAAAAATTTATATTTAATGGCTCTTCATGTGTTTAACTTTTATTTATTTATTTTATATCTAAAAGTGGTGAAGCAACTTATCCGTGTTTTGACTATTTTTACTAATCATATTATCTAATTTTATAATATTTGATTGTGAAAAATTTATAGAAAATTAATTTATAAGTGACCATCAAAACTTGAGCTCACAAACTTTTAATTTTTTGAGACACTTTTCACCACTAAGCTGCTTTATTTGTTTAACTTAACGATCTAAAGATTCTTGCAATCCAGCTACAAGAGAATTAGAAATAGACCGATCATTTATTTATTTTTATATTAGTAAAGAATTCTAATCTTAAGCATGGATAGTTACTATTTTTCTAATAAATACTTCCAAAATTACATTGTGTATTTAAAATAAATAAATAAGTAAGGCGATGAGCAAAAAAAATAAGGTTCAAATGTATCCTAATTTTTATTTTATTAAATAAAATATATTGATAATTTGATTGAGATTTTTGATAACCACATATGTTTTGTTTTCTTAGGCATCGTTAAGTTATGCTTAAGAGAAAATTAGTGAGTAGAGATTTCGAGTCAAATATGTATTTTCTTTTTAGATGTCTATGTTTGAATTTACAAGAGAATTTAATTGTATAATTTATTATTGATATTTCATAGTTGAGTCTTCAAACATACTCAAATACCTCACATAATATATAAGAAAGTCAATTATTAAGTCAAATAATTGTGTACGACATAATTCAATATGATTATAAAAGGCGAAATAAATTTTAATTTTTTTTTTTTTTTTGTTCTCAACATTTTTTGTTCTTTTCATAAAAAATATTGAACACATGAGAACAGTCATCTACACAACAACAAACAAAAGCTCAAAATGTGTCCAAAGTGCCATTTTGTGATTGATATCCAATTCTTAGCCAAAAACTTTGTACTAAAGAGAGAGAGATTATAAGCTGTCCCAAAACCATATCTCTGTCAGCTTTGAGGGCAAAATCATTGCTTTTGCCAAACTCTTATTTTGAAAGAGACTGAAGAAACCAAAACAAAAACCACACACTTTCCAAACTTTCTTCTTTAATCTTTAAAAATATTTGCATCTCTTTTCTTTTTTTGCTTTAATTATTAGTCCATTTTTTCTCATGGGGGATTTAAAAACCAAATACACAAAGTACACAAAGATGGGATCAGTGATTGGGAGGCGGTGAGGGAAAGGAAAAAAAAAAAAAAAAAAAAAAAAAAAAAAAAAAAAAATCTGTATAATTCATTAATGAAACCTGCCTTTAAGTTCATACCCCAAATTTCTAGCAGCTTTTGTGGACTTTATAGAAACTTAGCATGTGATCAAATAATTGGTTTGCAATGAGAAAGAAAGTTCTTCATTTCTTATCTCTTCTACTCTTTTTTCTTTCACTTTGGTCCTTTTTGTGCAAGAAAATGTTCCTTTCATGTATTTTTTAATTTTTTTTTTCCTTTATACAAAAGTGGCTTTGTTTGGACTTGCATTCTTAATTATTTTTTAGGAAATTTTTGGTCATGATTTAATTGTTTTTGTTTGTTTGTAAACGTAGAAGTTGGGTGTGTGAATTGGAACCATTCTATTCTTACTCAAGCACACTTAATTAATTATGAAAATTGATGTGAAAAAAATACATTAATGTTGATATGATCGCATCTCGAGATTTGAACGGTCTACGATCGCATGTGTTTTGCACGCGCATTCCTGATACAAAAAGGAGCTTTTGTGTTGTAATGCAAGTTGGGCAATATGAGATGCCTAGCTAGGTCTCCTTTAAAAGTTTGTTTTGATCGAAATTAGGGCTCCACTCAATATGGTAGATGACAAAGAGTTGTTTGTTTTCTTAGGGCTAGGGCTTGTGTTTTGAAAGAAAATAGAAAAGGGAAATTCTTTTTGTTACTTGTAAAAGGTGAGAAGTATTTCTTGAAATGGAATTTGATAGACAACTTCATGCATTTTTATTAGAGCTTTTGTTACTTTTTTTCTATTTTTGATAGCTAATTTAAACTTAATAAGCTAAACTCTACAAAAATTTCTTTAAGTGCATGTAGTTCATTTCAATTTCAATAATTTAATTTGTTTCAAAAAGATTTATTTTAGTTTATTATTAATTGAACAAAATTTTAAATTTATGACCTCTCGATTATGAGTACTTGCTGAATTTTCGTTAGGGCCAAACTGAAATTAATTATAGGTAGAGACCTTCTGGGTAATTTACTTCGTTTCACTTTGTCATTTTTTTCCTTGTGTAACCATCGTCTTTGTCACTAATTAAAGAAATTAATTATCGGTTAAATAATAATACTTTCACAAATCATCTAAATAATCAATTTTCTAAATAGTCTATAGGGATGAAACGAAACACTCACAAATAATAAAAAAAATATAATCAATTCATGATGATCACCTACCTAAAAATTAATCTCCTATAAAAAAAATTTACATTTAAATATTGTAGAGTTAGACGGTATATCTCATAACAATAGTTGAGGTGCTCACAAGTGTTGGTTCAGACACTTATAGATATTAAAAGAAAGAAAGAAAAAATGAGTATATAAATAAACTGTAACCACGTTAGAAAGAGACGAATTCTTGAGAATATGCAATTCTCGGTTAATTAAAGACTTTGTAGGGATTTTTGTTAGAGACATGTAAATGAGGACAAAATATGAATAAAAAAATAGTTAATAATATACTCTTAAACATATTTCAAGCCGGTAGGTAACAATATATAGTTAAGAGAGCAATTTGGGTGCACTCCGGATAACACCCCGGTAGCAAATTGCTCTCATGGTTTAAAAGAAAAGAATTGAGAAATTAATAGCCACAACTGAATTATAATAATCGATAACAAACCACTGACATACATATTTTTAACTGGGTTTTTTTCTTTTTTTAATTTCTTCTTTTTCTGTGGTTTGATATTGATATTTGTGTGGCCATTAAATACGTTCTGCAAATTGTTTTTTTTATCGATAAATCAATGTATGGTGAAGAATTTTCAGAACGTCGTTAAGTTTGATTCTGTTAATGTATGAAGTACGGCCTGCTCATTCAGAAATCTACAACAGGAAAGAATAAAAGTAAATAAATAATATACAAACCAACAAATCTCTCTGTGATATATATATATATAAATCTAAGTAATTTGTGTGGAACTTTATAAAAAAAAAAAAAAAAAAAAAAGAAGTAATTTGTGTGGTTTTATTTTTTAGTTTCATCTAAAAAATCGTAAAACCTTTTGACATATTCATGTAAAAAAAGGATTTTCTTTTTGTTTGGAAAAGGATAGGAGAATTGAATTTGTGACTGCAAAATTGAATGGAATCACAACCAATCAAACAATAACACGTTTGTAACCTATTTAGTCATTAAAAATGTTATTAAACATTTGAAAAGTCGATCGTTAAGTCTGTTAGGACAATTTGGACTCTCAATGTCTCCGCAGATATATTATTAATTTTTTAATATAACCCACGTAACTTTTCTTTAATTTAGATGATTTTTACAAATTTGAGAGATTTTATCTTGAATATTCATCGTTTAGTCAATTATGACACCACGTTGGCAGTTTGCCCAAAAGAAAAATAAAATCCAGCAAACATTTAATTTTACTTGATTAATTTTATCTCTAACTCAAAAGAGGCTCAAGTTAATATCATTATAAAGTCGAGTAATAACTCAACGTAGTTAATGTACATCTAATAACTAAGAGGTCACGGTCCGAATTCCCCCATCTTCAATTATTTGTAACACAAACAAAAAAAAAATCATAAATGTATCATTATAAAAATTAAGGTTAAAATAAAGGAAAAGAAATTAAACGGGAAAAAATTCTCGGCGGAAAATCAATTCTTACAAAAAAAAATGATGAATTTCACGAAAACAGAAAACAGTGATTAATTTGGATGGCGGGAACGGGGACAAAAAAGCCATTTCTCGACCCAACTTCATAGGCATCTCTATTTGTGATTTTTTTGGCAACTCAAAGCAAAGATGAAGAGGGGAGAAAAAAAGTTGTGGGGACTGGCTAGGGTAGGCAGCTAGGGGGAGTGGGGGGGGCTTGGTTGGGTGTTTTGTTTTGAGACAGAGCATTTAACAATGACAGTGCAAAGCATGGCAGCTGATCCCATAAATTAATAATTATGATTCAATATGCACATACATATAAATATACATACATAAAAGCTTCATTAGAAAGTGACCCATCATCTTCCTCCCATATCCATCACCAAAAAATCAAAAAAAAAAAAACCCTAATTCTCAACCCCCCCATCACTTTTTGTATCAAAATTTGAATTTTTTTTCATGAATGGTGTCTGCATTTTGTTTAAAGCTGAGAGCAGCAAAGTTCTGTTGAGATCTGACCCATTTCAAAGGGGGTTATTAAATGCCTTGAGCCTCACATTTTGGCATTGTTAATTATGTGTGTTATCCCAATCCCACCCCTTTTCTTATTTGTTTCACCCCCTTTCCTTTTTGATCACTGTCCTTCCAAACCTGGGGTACCCCCACACCCATTCTTCAATGGTGAAATAATGGGGACCTTATAATAATAAATTTAAAAATTACTAGGGTTTGGACTCATTTCTAACCCTATCCTCCACACCCTTTTATCTTCTTTTATTTCTATGTACCATTTCTTTCTTAATTTCATTTAACTCTCTTTCTCTTTGGGAGATGTCTGAGTTTCTTCTTCTATGTTTTTCTTTTGGTTTGTTTGAACTTGGATTGTTTTTTGCACTCTTCCAACTCTTCACTTTTTGGTACTTGTCAATTTGTTGCTTACTTTTGTTAGTTTTTTGTTGTTTAGTTTTGGTAGATCCCTTTGTCCATATTTGTGTAGTTCTTCAGCCTGCCAAGACAACTAATTATTTACATTCATTTTGTCTATTTTTATTTGGGAGAGATGATGCCCTACAAGGCTTCTGACTGCATATTTTCTTTTTGAGTATTTTGTAGTTTAATATATAATAACTAATATAAAATTGAACCTATATAACCTTTAATTTTATTTACAAATGTGTACATAAATTACAAATATCAAGTCTCTACATATGAAAATTAGGTGTTAGTTTTGATGGAATTATTCAAAATATAAATCAACTTGTTACAGAATTGGAAGTATAATAATTATATGGTTACCTACTAATTTTAGGGTAAAATTTTATTTTTGGAAAAGTCCTTAAAAGTGTTCTTTAACCAAAAATTAGTGGGAAAATAGGTATTGATCATTTGAAAAGGAACCTTGATAAGTGCTCTGACATAGAACTACCTACCTAGCCCAATAGCCAATTCCTCAAAAATACACAAAATGGGTCCAGCAAGCAAGAAAATAACCCCTTTTCTTTGTCTAATTATGAGAATCATTGTTGAGTAAGAATAGGGGCTCCCCACCCCTTAAGTTGTAGGACATCAGAGCCCACTTGAGTGCCTAAAAGGCTCCAAATGGTGACCCAAATAAGAGATCAAAGGAGCAGCCCTAAACCCAGAAACCACTCCACTTTTGATTATCATCCTATGCAGCCGCTTACACCCAAACACTACTTTCTTCCCACCCAAATAAATCTCAGCCATTGATCCGTCTTCTTCTAATGCCTGGTAAACCATGAAATTACAAGTTCGAATTTTCATATTACTTACTTGTCTAGAATTGTTTGTAAGAATCAGGATCATTTTCATGAATGAACACGAGTTCTAAATTAAACAAGTTCTAAACAATTCTTTCTACGAGATCATCCAATATAATTGCATTCACATATTATCATTAAGTGGTTTTATGGTGATCACCTACTTTGAAAATAGTTTCCTACAAAATTTTTTCACATTCAAATTTTGTAGAATCAGACCGTATGTCCGATGAGAATAATCAATGTGTGCTCGTAAACTAATCCGTAAACTCTCGTGTATATTAAAGAAAAATGGCATTCATAAATCTTTAACAATGTTATTGTTGATTTTATTGGGACAGAGATTTATGTTTTAGGTCGGATTTCCTTCCTTTTGAGGTTGGGAATTCTGAGTTTTTGGAGGGGAGCCTCCTCTGATTTGGCCTCTGCTATGTTGTTTTGATATTTGTTTGAAAAAAAATAACATTTATTATATATATATATTTGAAAGCTAGAAGTTGGCTCTCTTCATTCACCAATTTGTAATTGAACTCATATACTTTCTGCCTTCTGGTTTTTAACATCTACAAGAAATTTGAAAAATTTAAACATTTTTAATTAGTGAAAGGAAAATACTAATGAGAATATTAAAAGGAGGGCCCTAGCTTTGCATGAGTAATATTTTTCCATTATCACTACTAAGAATAATACAATTAGGGAACCAAATTAACTGAAAAAGGTTAATTCTCTTTAGTATTCTGAGACATAAGATTTGACAAATAGCAATGTGGGGCATATTACTTTACAACCAAAAAGCTCTAGCTAGTGATACCAAAAAAACACACATACCAGATGTTCATTCTTGTGGGCTGTTCCAAATTTAAATATTAGTGATTTTCTAAAAAAATAAATTAAATATTACTGATAAAGCATAGAACCAAAAAAAAAAAAAAATGTTTGGAATATATGTTATAAGTTGTTAAACTCAGCATCAAAGTTCACATCTTTTACTGCATAAAAGCTTCCCCTTTTTCTTATAAGCCAATCCACATCACAAAATAGAGTGACCACTTTTGATCAAATTGACCAAAAAAACTTCATCAAAATTAGCATAACTTTTTTCCACACATTTTATTCCATTTTTTATTCCCCCTAATTGTCAAGGTATTAGTGAATAGTCCAAAGGGACCGATTCGTTGATAAAAGTGTGAGATTTTCAAAATATGTTGTCTTAAAATTTTTAAGTTCGAAGCTCACAAGTGATCTTGATTATAAATTTTATATTTTGTTTACGTTTGGGTTAGGAAAAGGACATAAATGTCTTGAATATGTAGTGAAATTCAACTATTAAGCCAAATAGTTATTTGTGAGTGGGTAGTTCCAAGTTACGGGGAGAATGACTCTTCTTAATTATCGACTACCAAAAATCATTTTAATAATTTCATTTTCTCATAACTACTTATTATTCATAACATAATTACTTTTTATTCTAGATGTATTCACTATATTACTTTCTCCATAATTATTCTATTTACCATAAACATAAATAATGATTTCTCTTAATATCATTTTCTTTACTCCAAACATAGGTAATCATTCTTCTCGATAATTATTCTCACATATTCTTCCTCTAATTCTAAATCTCCCTATACTTATTCTTATTCTCCTTACCCCCCAACACCTCTTATTACAGAATGTGACATATATTTATTTATACAAAAGAAAAGAAGAAACTTTGGGATTTGGATTTGATTAATGAAACATTTAGAGTTGATCTCTCAAAGGGGAAAAAAGTGGTTTTTGGATTAAGCATTAAGGAAGCGATTGTGATATCAATAGGATGCCTCTGACACAGAGGAATATCTTCAAAGGCTGGGGACTGTTTTGAGCTTTTATGCTTTTCATTAATCTCTCTCTCTCCTCTTCTTCTCTCTCTCTCTCTCTCTCTTATATAACAAGTATTTGTTTGATCAAATATGGCTACCAATACTTCATAGAGCTACGTTTGGCTTCGTCGTTTATTCGTATTTTCCGACGTTGTTTCGAAAATCCCCATAATCATAATCTTCATCATCAAGATCATTACAAAAGCTTCAATCTTATTCTTTTCAACATGGCAAAGCCAAGACACCTTTCCTTGCAGGTAATTAACTTTGAATTAAAAATAAAAATAAAGTATTCTTTTATTTTAGTTTTTAATTATATGTAGCATTCTCTTATGAAGGAGCAATGTTGATGAATTTGGGTTTTTTTTGTTGGTTAATTTGTTGCTCAAATTGAAAAAATTGGATTTTTATTTGATAGGGTATTGAGATTTTCTATCTTTTACATGTTTCTTGGCCTTTTTGTGTCCAATTTTCATGTGGGTGTACTTTGAACTTTTGGAAAAACTCCATTTTTAAAAGGTATATGATTCTTGACCCTTTTTTTACAAGCTTTTGTTGTTGAGTTCTTTTGTTTAAAGAGGAAAAGGATGAACAAAGGGTTTTGATCAAAGTTCTTAATGGATGTTGGAATCTTCTAAATGTGAAAAGGATATAATTTTTGCAGCAATATTACTTTTCCTTAATTCTCTAGGCTTCTTTAAATTAAAGGTATTTTTTTTTGTCACTATCTAATTAATGCTGATTATTTTTACTTTTACAGACTGTTGAACTAAAAGTCAGAATGTGCTGTAGTGGTTGTGAAAGAATCGTTAAAAATGCGATCCACAAAATTAGAGGTACAAAAAAAAAAGAAAAAGAAAGTTCATCTTTTTCTAGTGTTGTTAGGTTCAAAAAAGAAAATACTAAAAACTAACATGGTTTATGTTGTGTTGTGTAGGAGTTGATTCGATTGAGGTGGACTTGGAGATGGAGAAAGTGACGGTGATCGGGTACGTCGATCGAAACAAGGTATTGAAGATGGTTCGAAGGGCTGGGAAGAGGGCAGAATTTTGGCCGTACCCAGAGCCACCATTGTACTTCACGTCAAAAGAAGATTATTTTAAAGATACAACGCGCGAGTTTAGAGAGACCTATAACTATTACAAGCATGGTTATAATATCGGAGAGAAGCATGGAACGATTCCAATATCTCATCGCGGCGATGACAAAGTGAGCAACATGTTCAACGATGACAATGTTAATGCTTGTCATGTCATGTAATTTTATTGCATGCATGGAAACAATTAAATGGACCTTAAGTATAATCTTCAAATTGAAGGGTTGATGATTATTTTACATTGTTTTCTATATGACATTTGTCCATGTTAAAATGCAGTTTAATTGTTCCTTTTTTTCCTTGTAAGCATGAGTTTATATATTATAAGCAAGTTTGTGTTACATGATATATATATTTCTACGAAAAGAGTTGGGGTGTTTGGTTTATGGAACTAAGGCTTGTTTTGATAGGTAAAATTGAGCTTTTTTCTTGTGGTTTGTTTGAATTAAAGGGTAAAAGCTCGTTTGATTCTGATTTTCAATATTGATACAAAGTTTTTGAATTGATTGTTAAAGGTTTGAGAAAAATGCAGCTCTTCCTTTGTGGTGTATATACTAAACGTATGAGGACCATGCTTGTAAATGTGAATAAACTCAATATTGGGCTGAATCTACTAGCAATGAAATGGGCTTTCCAGGCCCAAATATTTGGAGATTCTCAATTACAAAATTAATGATATAGATAGGCAAATTATCACTGCTCACTTTAAAATCAATAAGAAAGAATATCATTTCATCAAAAAAAAAAAAAAAAGAATATCATTTCTGTTTCTTTTTTTTTTCTTCTTTTTACTATTATTATTATTGCATTAGTTCAATGTTTTGAGGAATGATAATGGAGTTCGAAACCTGTTTGAATTTTGGCGAACATTGTTGTTTATGTTATTAATAAATGGTATGTTCTATTAAAATACAAATTATGCACATAAAATCAGATTGGATGTAGATATCTGGAATGTACTTAACAAAAATTAATGAATATATCATTTACTAAGTCTACGATATATTTTTTTTTCAAAAAAAAAAATTTACGATATATACTATCACATTCTAGAAATGGATAAGTGATAGAAAGGTTTTGGAGGAACAAAATTCTAAACTCTTGAATCTAAAAAAAAAAAAAAAAAAAACTCAAAATTAAATCGATTAAAGGTTGAATAACATCCAGATGAGAAAATCTATTTTAGATTATTTAATGTTGATTTTTTTATAGACAATTTAAATACGAATTTTGATTGAGAATAATTTTGTACGTTTTGATAATATAACAATCTTAATTTTATATTTATGTCGAATCTTCTTTTTTAAGATACGTAAGACATGGATTCTACTAACGTCACGTGTATTGTTTTACTTAAAAAAAATGTAAGAAAGGCTCAATCATAACTACATTTCTTTTGAGTGCAGATATATTAAATGTCTCACACAATTAAATGATGCTCTCCTTTAACAAATTTTACAAATCATTAAATAGCTGATTGAAAAAAAAAATAGAGTTGGTCAATTTTTTTAAAACAAAACTACATAGTCAATTTCCATTTGTTTCCTTTCATATAATCAATTATTTAACCCAATAAATCATTATGGAGTGATGTAAATATAGAGAAGCTAAGGTGTAATAAGTTTAACCAATAGTTATAAATTAATTTTTTAACAGTTTTTTAGCATCAAACAATATATATTTATTTATTTATATTTTACTTCATGTTGTCAATAGAATAGAATAAAAAAAGAAAAAAACAAACTATGAACGAAATATTCATATTCAAAGAAGAATACTTTTTTCTAGCTTACCCGACTAACTACTTAATTTCCCACCAATAACAAGTATTGACGGTTTACGAGATTTTATAAGCCATTGACATTAAATTTATACTTTCATTTTAAATTTTAAATATTTTATCTTTTAATTCATTTGTATTGTCTAAAGTGAAATTTGTTTTTCTCATGGCGTGATTACATTAGTTTAAAAAACTATGAACGAAATATTCATATTCAAAAAAGAATACTTCTAACTAATTAAAAAATTACAATAAACACAAAGTTAATTTCAGCCTTTAATTTAAAAATAAAATATTAATTTTAAGAATGAATTTATAAGTAAGTGATTAGAATCATTCATCCAAACTATTTACTAGACTATTTTACCTTTTTTTTTTTTTTTATGTTTAAGGAAAGTCACTAATGTTATTACCTTTCGATTTTATTAAAAACCAAATAAACATTGACCGAATAAAAAAAGGAAAAAAAAATAGCATTGACCGATTTTATAAATAATAACAAAAGAAAAGAAAGTATTAATTAGGTGAATCAAAACGACGTCGTAATAATATTTGGATTATGAAACAAATGGACTTGCTATGGACGCTACACGGCTGTAATAACAGAACCAAAACGACGTCGTAATTAAAATATAGATTATTAGCGAGATTATACGGACTTGGTTTGGACGCTACACGTACGGGGGGCGTATTTAAACAACGTCGTTCCGATTCACAGTCTTATTTGTCTGTTCTTCTTCGTTCCCTTCATCATCTTCATCAGGGCTCCGCCTTTCCCCCCTTCGACCTCACTGCCATTGCTCCACACAAATCGATTCGGTAAGATTTTTCTTTCTCTTGATTCAGATCTCTGTGTGATCCCCCTCCCTGTTTTCTCGCATTTCTCGACTGCTTTCTTCGTTCTTCGATTCGTTCGATAGGTTTGTTTCTGGATTTGATTGTGGCGTTTTACGGTTTTGAATCTCGGTTTTGGTTTGTGGATGTGTGTTATTGTGATTGATGTTGTTGATTTCGGTTTCGGAATCTGAAAATCTGCTGAAATTAATGGATGCTTTGATGATGGTTACGTTGGGTATAGTGAAGCTAAGCTCTGATTTTCTGAATTTCATAAAAAGTAAATTAATAATGGATGCCTGATGTTGCGTCACCGGGTGGAAAGCTTTTGGACATTAATTTGTAGACACCTCTCTCCGGTCTTCATTTGCTTGCCCTAGAGATGGGCGTGGTTACGTATAGTGGAATGAAACTCTCATTTCTTGATTTCTTAAGAATAAAATTAAATTGATGCCTGATGTTGTGTTGCGGTTTGTTTTGCTTGGTTTTTGTTGAATAGTTGTGTGTTTTGGTGTATTGAATTTTGGTTTTGCTTTGTGTTTGTTTTTGCTGGTTGACTTAATGCTGGTGGTAGTAGGGGCTTTTGTTTTATGATTGATTGATTGATTGATTGATTTGGGTAATGTTTCTTTGCCAGGTTGAGATCAGTAGCTAACCCATTCAGTTTCGGCTGGGGATTAATTGAGAAGGATGTTCGGTTCACCCAACCGTAAGTGTTTCCTTTCTCTTACACTTTAATGGCTTGGTGCCTGTCTTCATATTTGTTTATTATCATAATTGTTGTATGTTTGTTAAGCTGCTAATCTTCCCTACCCTATGTTTCATCTTTAATTTAGGTAGAATGATTTCTTGTTTTGTTTTGAAAAAAAAGGTATGAAGCGAAGGAACCAAGTGGGACTTTTTTTTTTTTGTAGTAGTAGTAGTCTAAATACATTGGTTAATATCTCATCTTCATATTTCATTTTAAGTTTAAAATGTGATGGCTATGAGACTCTACATTTTGCTTCATAATTAAAGTTGCACTTTCCCTGAAGTATTATTACCTGTAGATTATAGTCTTATTCTATGGGATTTTGTTTTGTTGAGTTGTCTTTTCTCAATTATTTTATGTATATCTGTGTCTGTTTGAATTGTCATTTTTCAATTATCTTCTAGCTATAAGTTTACTTGAATTTGTACTTGTATATGGACTCACAACTCACAAGTCATGGCCTAACTTGTGAAATGCTTTTTAACATTTTGAATGTGTCTACTTATTAAAGTTCGCATATCTTGTCTTCAACTTCTTTTATCTTTGACCTTTCTTTAGCTGTTTTTCTGATTGAAATTCTAAGTTCTTGTACTAAGTTGGCTTGTTTTTCTAATCATTGGGCTTCATTCCTTGCATAGCTTTTGGGCAACCGTCTAGTAGCCCTTTTGGATCTCAACCAGTCTTTGGGCAAACTGCCAATAATCCATTTGCACCCAAGCCCTTTGGCAGTACATCCCCATTTGGCTCACAGACAGGAAATTCGGTGTTTGGAGGTACATCAACGGGTGTGTTTGGAGCAGCCCAGTCTCCTTCCCCCTTTTCTTCCACCACAACATTTGGTGGTTCGTCATCACCGGCTTTTGGAGCAACTCAGTCCACTTTTGGATCAACATCAACTCCTGCTTTTGGTAGTTCATCATCTTCGTCATTTGGAGGTATGTCTAAAAGTTTTTATCTTTTGTCCTTTGATATTCAGTTATTCACTGACCCTATAAGAGCCTTAGCAATGCGAGTGCTTTTACATGGATTAGATTGAATATGTGATAGATTGTACATTCATGTTTTTTGGTTCGTTATCTATGCAAAATTTTCCTTGTTTTCTTGCACAATCAATTTTCTCCAACCACAGTTCTCAATTGTATATTTCATATCTAGTTGACCATTTCTTCAACGAACATTAGAGAGTTCATGTGATTCTGTGAACGAATTGCTTTGATGTGTAGAACCTAATTCAAAACACAGATAGAACTAGGAAAATTTTAAGTATTTTTCTCATTTATTTCATCTAATCTGTGTTCAAATCCGATGCTCTTTTTTCTGGTAGGCTCTTCAATTTTTGGGCAGAAGCCCGTATTTGGAGGCTTTGGATCTACTCCTACTCAAGCCAATCCATTTGGAAGCACAAACCAGCAAACTCAGCCAGCATTTGGAAGCACAAACCAGCAATCTCAGCCAGCATTCGGAAGCAATGTCTTTGGTTCTTCATCACCTTTCGGTGCCCCTAGTCAGTCTGCATTTGGAGCTACTAGCACTCCTGCCTTTGGCACCACAAGCAGCACCCCAGCATTTGGTGCCACTAGCACCCCGGCATTTGGTGCTGCCAGCACTCCTGCTTTTGGTGCCGCCAGCACCCCAGCCTTCGGTGTTGCCAGCACCCCAGCATTTGGTTCTACAAGCACTCCTACATTTGGTAGTACTGGGAATGCATTTGGCTCATTAAGCACCCCTGTGTTTGGATCTGGAGGTGGATTTGGTGCTTCTAGTACTCCTGCTTTTGGAGTTTCTAGTACTCCTGCTTTTGGGGCTTCAAGTGCTCCTGCTTTTGGGGCTTCCAGCACTCCATCCTTTAGCTTTGGGTCCTCTCCAGCTTTTGGCCAGTCCACTTCTGGATTTGGTAGCAGCACGTTTGGTACTACTGCATCTCCTTTTGGAGCCCAGAGTTCTCCTTTTGGTGAGCATTCTGAAATATCTTAGTAGTTATTACAGGTAAACTTTTTTTTGGAGTTGCATACTTTTTGATTCATTGATTTTGACTTTGTTTTCTTTTGAATTTAATATAGGAGCACAGTCTACAACTGCATTCGGGACTAGTGGTTTTGGTGGTCAGCGCGGTGGTAGTAGAGTAACTCCATATGCAGCAACAGTTGAGCCAGATTCTGTTAATGGCAGTGCACCAGCAAAGTTGGAGTCTATATCAGCCATGCCTTCTTACAAAGATAAAAGTCACGAAGAGTTGAGATGGGAGGATTATCAATTGGGAGACAAAGGTACTTTTTTAAAAAAAGTAATATGCTAATTTTAGCCCCTGATATGAATAGCTACGGATTATTGTGTTTGTTCTGCAGGTGGACCTCTTCCTGCTGGTCAGACTGCTGGTGGTGTTGGCTTTGGTGTTACTACTGCACAGCCTAACATTCTAGCTTCTTCCACATTTAGTCAAACAAGTTCAAATCCTTTTTCTACAGCTGCAACAACCAACCCATTTGCCCCTAAACCTTCTAGTTTTAGTACATTTACACCTTCAACGACGTTTTCATTTAATTCTTCAGCATTTGCTCCTTCCACTTCGTCAAACCCCTTTACATCGACGACAGCGGCATCAGCACCATCTTTTCTTTCATCAACAACCTCTCACTTTGGAACTACCTCCTTATTCAATTCATCTAATGCTCAACCCCTTACCACATCTACAGCAACAAATCTTACTTTTCCTTCCACCTTAAATTTTAATAACACCCAATCATCTTCCCTTTTCCAAACCACACCAAGTACGCAGACAGGTTCAGGCTTTGGGACTCCCTTTTCCCAACCTAGTATGTTTAGTCAACCTTCGTCTGGGCCTGGGAACCTTTTCTCTAGCTCACCTTCACCCCTAACTTTAAGCAATACAATGAGTTTTCCTCAGACATCTGTAAGTAGCCTTTTGTCATTAGTTAACATGTTACTTTATACTTTTCTTAGGGGGGGTGAAACAATTGTGTAATGATTAGTAGACTTCATAACTTTTATGCAATCATATGTCACTATATTCCTCCTTGTGCATGATGAAACGGAAAAAAGCCTTATAAAGTAAAATAGAAGTGTATGATAATGGAACTCTGTATTTGGCAATTCACTTGATATGACTTTGGTAGGTGCAGGAGTTGTAAAGTTCACAATTTTCTATTCTGTGATCAGTGATGTACTTTTTTTTTTGCATTTTATTGATTAGATCTGATGTGAAATTGTTTTTGGTATTACTATTATTTTAATTAATTAATTTTTTTTCTTCAAGATTAGTGAACTATGTAATGGTTGATCAAATACATTTTTGTAATCAATACTTTCAATTTCATGCAACACTAGTAACTTGAAAGTTGTTGGTTATTTGTAGTTTTTATACTAACAGGTTTATATTCTTGTTCATACTGTAGCCTTCTTTCTCTATGCCTTTCCAACCGGCACAAGCACAGGCACCCACTTCCTTTTTTAGCAACCTGAGTCAGACTCAACCAAGTAAGCTCATTTCGGAAAAAATAATCAACCATTTCGTTGAGGGTTCAAATATATTACACTAATATACTAACTTGGTTATTTTTATCCCATAGATGGTCTGAGTAGTTTTGCAGGAACTTCCAGCATTTTTGGCCAAAGTAACTTTGGACAATCGTAAGTCACACATTCCCTTGTTATTGGCTCTGATCTGCATATTGTCGAGTTTTGATTTTCATCTGTTTTGGAGACATTTTCATCTTTTCTTTATTTTTCTTTATTTATTATTATTGCAATCAGTATGGTAGGCATCTTTTGATTTTCACAAGGCAGGAATTGCTGAATGTTTGGTAAAAACTAAAAATCTTATGGGTCTCTGGTCTTGAAACAATTTTCAAAGCAAATAAATTGAGTGAATAAAACTGACCAGTTCATTTTGAATAATAATATGATACTCTGCTTTTGATTTTCACAAGGCAGGAATTACTGAATGTTTGGTAAAACCTAAAAATCTTATGGGTCTCTGGCTTGAAACAATTTTCAAAACAAATAAATTGAGTGAATAAAACTGTTCAGTTCATTTTACAATTTTATAAGCGTGTTTTTAAAATGTTTTGAGGATGTTTTAGTAAGAAATGTGTTTGTTTGGCCTATGTGCCAGGCTTGTACTTACCGGTTTAAACCTTAGTATTTATTGTCCTATATATTTGGCGTCTTCCTCCTTTTCACTGTTTTTTTTAAGAGTTCCTCCTTTTCTCTGTTTCAATAGGCATTTACTTCCATTACAAGTTGAAAAGGAAATTTTAAACATTAGAGAACATGAAATAATAAAAATATTTGATGAAGAAAAGGTGAAATAACAATACTCATCAAATGTATGTCAAAAGTAGAATTCTTTATTTGCCAAAGATTGGTTTTTGGATTGAGAGGAACAATAGGGCTTTTAGATATTAAGAAAGTTTGGGTGAGGAGGTTTAGGAGATTGTTGGGCTTAACACCTCTTTATGGGCGTCAGTCACTAGACCTTTTTGTAATTATGACCATGGCCTTGTTCTTTTGGATCTTAGTCTCTTTCTGTACGCTTCTTTCATACTCGGTTTTTGTATGCTCTGCATGTTAGTTACATCACCAATCAATTTAAAAGTTTAAGCTGATGGGTTGGATTAACTTTAATTATATCAACCAATACTCTCTTTTATTTGTGGACTTTAAAATTTGAGAATGTCCATCGAGTGAAAATCATAACTAATTTAATTGATATGTTTGTTTATGAAATCATAAACTTTATTTTAATTCTTTACCAAATTGCTCTTACATTTTGTCAGAATCTTTGCATCAAGCATTTATAGTGAAATAGTTCATTTCACTGGAAAAGATCTAATGCCTCATTATTCTTAATCAATTAAGTCTGAGCATTGTTCATGTTTCTTTTCAATTTTTTTTGGATTGATATTTGTTTTCTTTTGCTCATCATTTTCTTTTTCTTTCTCTGGTTCTTGCCATTGATTCCCATGTTGAGTTTATCTGTCAAACATTGATAGTATTAGTAACATAACTTGAGGACCATGTAGATGAAACATTCGATCTCTTTTTTCCTATATATTTTCATTGCCATATATCTGTAATTTGCTTTCATGTACTTTGAAGGCCTATCACTCAAAGCCCCGTCATACAACCAGCACCGGCCACAAATCCATTTGGGACACTCCCTGCAATGCCACAGGTTTCAATTAGTAGACCAGGAGCAGCATCTTCTATTCAATATGGAATTTCCAGCATGCCGGTAAATGGGACTTGTCTTTATTTGCTGAAGTATGAGTGGGTTTAGATCAATGGCTTCCAATTTTGGTGCACATGTCAATAAAACTGCAGGAAAAATATAGTTTGATGTCGTTTTTTTAATTCTCTCTACTAATTGATATTGCTAATGTAGATTGTTGATAAGGCAGCTCCTGTCAGAATATCATCCTTCTTGACACCCCGTCACCTATCTCACCGACGGATGAGATGGCCTGCAAGAAAATATAATCCTAAGAATGACGACCACCCTAGGGTATAAATGTTTCTTCTACTATAGTTAATCTTTTCTTTTTCCCCTCCCCACATCCCTCCCTATTGGGGTTTGGGGGTTACTTAAATGTTGCCTCTTGAATTTTGTATCTATAGACAACTTACACCTCTGTATTTTATAGGTTCCGTTCTTCAGTCAAGATGAAGAAACACCAAGCACACCAAAGGCGGATGCTCTTTTTATTCCAAGAGAGAACCCTAGAGCATTGGTTATTCGTCCCACAGATCAGTGGCCTTCAAGGTCAAGTTTGGAGAGATCATTTCCACCAAAAGACGCCTCAGTGCACGAAAATGGTATGACTTTGTTTTGTGTCTTCCTTCCAATGTTCACGTTTCATAGTTGAGAACACTTTGGTTGGTGATCATAAACCAGGAATTTGAAAACAAGAGATTTGATGGAAAACAAGGTTGTATTTCTTTTCTTTTTAAAAAAAAAACAAAAAACAAACAAGGTTGTATTTCATGTTCATGATTTTTTTAATATGCTCAGTAATTGGTTTAGAGTAAATACATGTTATTTTTAAAGTTCACTTCTCCCTAAACAGAAGTTCACTAAATTCTTGTGATCCAAAGAATACCTGAGAACAATAAATGGAAGTCGAATGAGATACCAAACAAGTCTATCTATTGGATGGATTAATTAAGATAGTCTTGGAGCGTTTTTTTTTCTACTTTTTTCGGTGAACGCGATATAGATTATTATTTAGTTATAAAATATCTAATTATATATATTTTTTATAAATTTGGATTCTGGGTAAAAAATTGAACATGGTATATATGGGATTTTTTTTTTTTGAAACAAGGTAACCACGCCCGTCCCTAGGCCAGGCACCGAAGACATCGAAGGAGTATGTCACAGGTGAGTTTCGAACCTAGGACCTTGAAGGGAGCATACCTTCAAAGCCCAAGCCTTAAACCACTCTCCCACCCGGTATATATGGGAATTAAATCATACATTGAATTTTTATATAGTTTTGACAGGTTTAGGGAATCGATGCCCCCATACTAACACTGAATTTTGGTACCTATTGTCTTGTCTACTTTATTTGCATACAAAAAAGCCCATAAGCGAGCGCCATTATTATTTCTGCCTCTGTAGTTGCGATTGTAATCGTATTTTACTTTTATGACAATCAGACAATGGGATGATCTGTTACCAAAAGTGATAAGTTCATGTAATGGCCTGTGGTGTGGCCGTGTGAGGTTGTGTGATCTTAAGTTTAACATTTTGCTGACTAGCAAAATCTTAATTGTAACAGGGAAGATTGCTGAAGACACTTCCTCCTTGGCTGCCAACAATTTGAAGAACACCAATGGTTAGTTTTTTCCCCTTTGAGATTTGGTATATTTTCAGTTTCGCTGTTCCATTTTTCCTTTCAACATACCTCAACGATCAAGTTCTTACTTCTGACTTATGATTACAATTTCTCTAGCTTATTGTTCTTATGAAATATTTTGTGGAGTCTAACGTCTGTCTGTGTTGAATGTTGAAGTTCTACATAAAGAAAAAGTTTCTGTTATATAGATAGGTTTTTGAAAAAGTATCGCATTCTCTCGCGTTGCCACCAATGCCAATAGGACTGAGGAGGAGAGGCACCTTCACTGTTGATGCCTTTCCTTCTCTCTCCCAGCCGTTCGCTTTTTACAAGTGCTCCTCAAAAACTCGACTTCCTCTTCTTTGACTTTCTCCTCTCCTTTCTATCGACGTCTGTGTGCGACGTTTCTCCTTCACCAGAGATTTTATCAAAAACTCCATTGACGCCTGGCTTTCCTTGTGTGAATGGTTTTGTTCGGCTATCTTCACTCTGGCCATTTCTTCCTCTGGAAGATTATTGGCCTCAAGATGCTAATATGCCTTTATTTTTCCTATCTTTGTTGGGTCGACAGACCAACATAGACTCCCCGTGTTCTCCTCATTTGGGATGGTGATGAATTTAATCCATGATGGTTGGAATTAATTTCTTATCGGAATTAATTGTAGAGGTGTGCATCAGGTAGGCTGAACACTCATGAATATATATATATATATATATAAAAGAGGTTGTGACCAGCTTTCTCGAGATATGGGCAATGGGATCTAGAAACCAATCAACTTACATTGTCGGGATTTATCATCTCATCTTCCAAACTTGTGTAGCATCAATCACTCCTAAACCCCCTTGATATTGGTTGTTTCTCCTTCCATCGTCCATATTCGATGGAATTGGGGCTCAGTATTCAAGCATCATTTTTTTGGTATGCAAGCAAGATATAAAGGCATTTTTTGGCTACGTCGACGTCAAGCTACAAACCCATTTAACACGCATAATCTTGTTTCTATGTAACTCACACTACCGGGCTTGTATTTAGTGATTTATCCTATGTACTTTGTTCTTTGATCGACCCTTATCACTAATTCAATAGACTTCTATGTAACTTTTTTTGTTTTCTAAAAGCAGTGTGCATCGTAGCCGTAGGAGCTGCACTTTTTAATGACAAATAATTTCTAGATTTTTTTTTTTGTGCAGGAAATGTTGTTGAGAATGGAAGTGGCAAGGACGTCCATCCAAATAAAGTAAACCAAAAACCCAATGGTGTCCATGAGGATCACTCTGCCCCAAAGGAGGATTTGTATAGGACATTTGGAGGGCACAGAGCTGGTGAGGCTGCCATTGTTTATGAACACGGGGCAGATATCGAGGCATTAATGCCAAAGCTTCGTCATTCAGACTATTATACCGAGCCAAAGATTCAAGAATTAGCTGCTAAAGAAAGGGCCGAACCTGGGTTCTGCCGACACGTTAAAGATTTTGTGGTGGGTCGCCATGGTTATGGAAGCATCAAATTCTTTGGTGAAACCGATGTGCGAAGACTTGATCTAGAGTCCATTGTCCAGTTTAACAACCGTGAGGTAATAGTCTACCTGGACGAGAGTAAAAAGCCCCCTCGTGGGCAAGGTCTGAATAAGCCTGCTGAAGTAACAATACTCAATATCAAATGCTTCGACAAGAAAACCGGGCATCAATATACCGAAGGGCCTAAAGCTGAGAAATACAAGGAGTTGCTAAGGAAGAAGACGGAGGCTCAAGGCGCTGAGTTCGTATCCCACGACCCTGTGAAAGGGGAGTGGAAGTTCAGGGTCGAACACTTCAGCAGGTATAATATGGAAGATAATGAAGAAGATGAAGATTGGGAATGAATCTTCATTCCTGGGTTTTAATGCAGTGCAAGTTGGGTGCTGTTTTCTGGTCTGTAGTTGAATTTGCTTTTAAATGGCTATGTTAAGATAAATATGTTCCAGTAATATGAACTACTGAGTTTTTTTTTTTTTTAGTTGTAATATTTGGAAGTCAGTTTGGTTTCTAATTCAGTATAGTGCTATATGTTTAAAGGATTTGTTTAACATTTGTTTGATTAACTCATAATATGATGTAAGCCTACAGTTTTTCTCTTTTCTCCTTTTCTTTTTCTTTTTCTTTTGTTTGATTATAACTGAAAGACACAAATAAACATTGAAAAATAAACATTGAAAACAATCCATCAGGTGCACTGAGCTCTGTTTGCGAAACCAACACCAGATGTGCGCTCCATTGGACAACCAGATCTTTCTAAACAGCTATGAATCGGCCCGGCCTTCCGATCTCCCATTTTTGTGGTTGTGTTTCTAATCCCGTCTTAATTAAGCCTTTATTAACTCTTTATTTGTTGTTCTTCGTTTTCCAAACAGATTCATGTTTTCGGTCAAGTCGTCGGGGAGGTAAGGATTCTACCATAATTAAACTTGGGTAGCCTTTTCTTAATCGAAATTCGAATGTATAGTTAATGTATGATGTAATTTCATTCAAACTAAATGCCATTTTAAAATAATGAAATGAGGAGGAGCTATAGCATCATGTGTTGCAATGATGTTGATCCAGTTAAGGAGGGTAGGCTTTAACATTTTAATGAAGATCGCAAATCTGAAAAATCTTAATCATTTTGTCATTTCATTGCTTTCCTTATCTTGGTTCCATTCATAGTGAGTTGTCTGATTTCTTATAAAATAGTAAAATTTTGGCTATTTATTGAGCTTTGGTCACTTATTACAGGAATCAGTTCCCTTGCTTAAATACGAAACTCTTATAAAATTGCATCATCACATGTTTGTACAGAAATGAATTAAACTTTAACGTTGAGTCACTTATGGGAAACTTGAGTGGGTTGGGTGGCTATGATTGAGGGGCGAATCAAACCATTTTGGAAACATAAATAAATGAATATACTTGTTAAGACTGTACAGTTTCTCTATTAGGTTTATTGCTTATTTCTTTGCCATCAGAAACCAGAATGTGAATGTGAATGTTTATCATATGCTTATAAAATACATTGTTTTCGCTTCAATTTATGACAAGCGAAAACAATGTCTTTTATACTTATTTTCTTTTCAAAATTAAAAATTAAATTAAATGGAGGATGAAAATGTGAAATATTTATCCAACGTTACAAATTTCAATAATGAGAAGATGGGTGAATATTTTAGAAATGTGAAGTGTAAATGCAACCACGTGGTGGGACCTAGGGGTGCACATCAACCCGACAACCCGAAAAACCCGAACCAACCTAACTCAAATTGTCGGGTTGGGTTGGGTTGAATACATAAACGGGTTGGGTTGGGTTGAAAATCATGAAATTTTCATGGGTTGG
>JBBMEF010000003.1:2955649-2993600 GCA_037832685.1 Sicyos baderoa
GGATTTTTCTCACTGCAATGACCATGTTTTCCCTTTTCGTTTGCTCTCGTATGTTCTTTCCTCTATATAACTTTTACAACGTCTTTCCTATTTTATTTGTCCAATACACTTATCTCGTTGAGCTATATTGTTCTTGTTGGCTTCTCTCATCGAGTTTTGTATTAATATCTTATGTTTTAACTAAATGTAGATACAGAAACGAAGATAGGACAGTTTGTTCCATTAACGTGTGATTCATTTTGCAAAAATACAAGCAAAGGCGAAAATGAGAAATGCAGACAATCATGCATTCGACAAAGATTCGAAAGTGGAGACTGCATTCCAGACCCAAAGACTATTGCATGTTGTTGTAGTCATGGAAAAATAGTTTAGATTTTGTCCTACACAATAATCCATTATATATGGAATAAAATTATCGTGGGTAATAAATTTCCTTCTAGTGCAAATATCGATCTCTGGACTCGACCGTTTTATTAATCAGATATGACTTGTCATTTTTCAACGATACCAAATAATCACCATATTACAAGTTGTATTGTTCATTGTTTTATTTTATTTTATTATTTTAAAAAGAAATTAAGAACCATTCATTAAAAATAATTGTAAAAAGACATACAACCTCACTCCCAACAAATTAAGAATACAAAAAAAGTATAAAAACATTTAGTCCACAATTCGGACCAAAGTTGACTACTACAAGAAGAATAAAAATTTAGGAAAATTATGCGTTAAAAATGATTAAAAATATGTTCCTAAAAAGAAATTAGGAAATTAAAGATTGCAAATGTGTTAACTTAATATGCATATATTTGTGTAAGGAAAGAACTTAATATATATACTTGGCAGTACTAATTAAGTGTATATAAATTGAGAATTTCCAAAGGCTAAAATCACAACATAGAAGAAAAAAGATATTTGTGTTTGGAATTAAACATGAATATGCATAAGTTCTTCTGGATTTGTGTTACTGCAATCACTTTGCTCTCCCTTTTACGTATGCTTTCTAATTCTCGTACCTACAAATTATCCACCTTTTTTCTTTTGACTAGATATTCTATTACTCGATTTACATTGAGTATCCCAAATATTTTTTTGTGTTTAATGAGTTATGATATCATATTAGATAACAATTTGATTTTAAATATGATGCAGATACAGAGGAATGGTAGAGATGTGGTTCCCGTTTATGATTGTACGCTATCAGTTTGCACGGATACGAGCGCAGCCCAAAACCAACAGTGCGAAAAATTTTGCGTTCGAGAAAAAAGATACGATCGTGGAGAATGCATAAGATACCCAAGTGCTATACTTTGTTGTTGTATAACTGGCTGATCAATTTCCATAGCAAAAAACAATGCTTTAAGTTTTGCCATATACACAGTATTCATAATTATGTAATGAATTGCCATGCGTAATAATAATATTCTACAATTTCTTTTTTCTTTCTAGTGCTCTTAATTGCCTTCTTCTATAATTTACCCTGCATCTCAACAAATTTGACCGTAACTTCTCATTTTTGGGTAAATGTTGGAGTAAATGTATTGATACCGCGACAAGAGCATAGCTCTACGAGCATCTAGTAAAATTTAGTAACTATAAAGTTGTAGGTTCAAATTCTCCTATAAAATGTATTAAATACGGAATTTTTCAAAAAGAAAAAATAAAGTATTACTATGGATTTATTTGGTTTCCTTTTCCATGATTTGTCTTTCAAATATTATCAACAATTAATCTAATAAACAGTCATATACCAAGAATATAAATTATTGGTCCATTATAAATTAGGTCTAGTTATAAAAAAAAAAAGAAAAATGTTCTCGTTCAATTAAATTATTAAATTGTACTTTAAAACTAAATAATAAAATCTTAAGATTTAGGTTAAATAAATAAAAACTAACTCATTTAAATTGTAAAATTAACATCATAATATTTTATGAAATCAAAATAAATAGAGCTTAAATGACATTTTCATATGATATATAACAATTAAGAAATTATATGGTCAAATCCTCATCCTTAATTGGAGTTGAATGTTTTTAAAAAATAAAAAAACAATTATGATAAAAAAGAAGTTAAAGTATTATATTTGTTGGTAAACTTTTTTTTTTATATATATATTTTTTTTATCTTCTGACTTTCAAATGTCATAATACATAAAAAAATATTATATAATTGTTAAACACTAGTCTTACTTTGTATTGAAATAATCTTTTCTTTTTTTGACATTCGTGATTGTCCGACTGAGCTTACATGTACCTCCATTAATGTCACATGATATACCGCCGGACTCTACAATATTTTGATGTCAAAGAAACTCGTAGAAAATTAATTAATAAATAGTAACCATAGATTAAATTCATCACCTTAAACACACAAGACCCTTTTTGACCCTGTCTGCCACTTTATGATGGTTTAAAATACAATATTATTGAATCAAATTTTGATTATAATTAACTTCATATTTGTCATAGAGAGCGATTTGTAATATTTTTAAGTAAAACAAAATTGCATCGAATATTCTATCCCAACTTATATCATACATGCCCTATAATTATTATTTGTTGTACATGACCGGTTGTCATACTCACACCCAAAATAGTCTTTTAGTGCATCTCCAATTATACATGCATCCCAAATAGTAACTTTTAGTATACCATTTGTCATACTTGTACTTCAAACACGAATTTTCTCTAATTTTATGTCACCCCTCCAAAAAATTTACTATATGATATCATTTTGTAAAATCTTTATCTTATAGCCAAACATCCTTTATAAGATAATATTTTATGTTAGGTGTGATTGTGAACAATTTTCCCTATATAATTAAGGGAAATTCCAACATTGAAATTTTAAAAGAAAGCAAGTGCAAAAGTAAATTCAAAATACACACAATGATATTAATTGAGTTTTATTAAAATATTAAGGAAAAATTGTATTTAATTTTAAAATAGTCCAAAATAGAAACTACAACCCACTGTGAGAGGAGCAGTCGTGTTATTTCCTTCTTGTAACCCTTCAACTAATATTTTGGCAACATAGATTTCACCTAAAAGTATAATACCTAATTAACCCTATACATAAAGTATAATTAATTTCCAATGTATCAAATACTATAATTAGCATATAGTAATCTGTTTTTACAGATCAATTTTCTATGTTTTAAAATGTACATGTATCTACGTACATATGCACATATAGAAACAGCAAGAAATGCAAGTTAATACATGCATGCATTTGTATAAGATAAAGTATGAACGGAAGAACATGGTATTATTATATAAAGTGAGTTTCGAAAGATAAAATCACAACACCGAAAAAAAAAAATATAGTTTTTAAAGAAAATGAACATGCAAAAGCTTTTTTGGGTTTTTCTTGCTACAATGACAATGTTCTCCGCTTTAGTATATTCTGGTAAAGCTTTGTGATTATGATTTTTATGACCTATTATACCGTAATCTAAGTATCTTTTTCGAAAAATGATTTTTATGACCTAAGTTTTTTATAATTTAAATTTGAAATGTAGATGTGGAAGTGAAGATAGGGCATTCACTGCCATTGATTTGTGATTCAAGTTGCTTGAGTGCTAGTCCTTGTGAAAGCAAAATGTGTGAGGATTTCTGTATTCGAAGAAGATATGGAAGTGGGCAATGCATTAAAAATCCAGAAGGAACCAATATTCTTTGTTGTTGCAATTAACCCTTTTCATTCTTTTTTAATTATTATGTTGTTTGTTACTCACATTCATAGGGGTACTTCATTCTTTACCCTTTTTTTACACCACAAATTAAATAAAATTGAGTAACAATTTTTATTTTTTTTTATTTGCAATGCATCATTCTTCTACAATTTTATTCAATAAACGCGGGTGAATTCAATCAAATTAAATCCATGAAAAATAATAAAGTGAAATTGAAATATTTTGTTATTTATGAAATAATTTCAAAATAAATATCCAAAATTAAAATAGAGGTATTATGATTTGCTACACGAATTCTCTAAGAGAATTAAAAATAAAAAATAAAAATGAAAAATGAAAATGATTGATAACAAAATTTGCACGGAGATCTTCAAACCAAAGTAAGCATAGTTTAATTGATGTTGTAATTTATGGAATGGATCACTATAATGATTTTATTGTTTAGTTGTGAACCAAATCAATACCAGTGTTATAGGTTATAGGTTCGATCTCGATAATCGGTATTTGTCCCCTCTCTGATATGTACTAAAAAAAATTGATATTGTTAAATATTTTAATCACTGTGGAGCATTTTGTAAAAAACAATTATAATCTATTAAAATACACTTGATAAATTTTAACTTTTTTGTATTAAAGCCTCTATATAAAAACTTCCACCAATGAAACTCCATCTAGATTTTTCTAATAATAACGTTTTCTTTTTCTTCTAGTTTTGAAATTCAAACTAATATGAGTTATGCTTAAGGAATGATTAAAAATACATTAAAAAATACAAAAGAATTAGAAAGCATATATAGAGAGTACTATAAATGTGTTAATTAAACTGCATAAAATTGTGTGTAAAGAAAGCGAGTTAAAATATACCCATTATTCCACTATATAAAGTGAATTTTAAAGGCTAAAATATCACACACCATAGGAATTAAAGAAAAATAAAAGAATTTTGAAACTATGAACATGCATAAGTTTCTCACCATTTTTCTCATTTCAATGATCATGCTTCTCCATTTAGTTTCCTCTCGTACGTATATTACTCTATTTTTTTCTCTCTCTTTTTTTTCTCTTAGTTTAATATTATTTCAAATTTTATTAGAGAATATAGGATTCCATCTTACCCATATCTCGGGATATTTGTGAGATCCTAACATGCCCCTTAAGATGGTGCCTCTTCCTGGGCTATCTCAATTTCATTTTATTGGACCGAATACTTGTTTGCGCTTTATGGGCTCTGACACCATATTAGGATATGAGGTTTCACCTTACAACCAATTATCACTGAGTGGAGTAACCCATTATCTCAGGATATTTGTGAGATCCTAACAAATTTTGTTTGAATTTCAATGTAGATAGGGAAATGAAGTTGGGACATCTTGTTCCATTGACTTGTAATACAGTTTGCGCAAACACAAGCGAAACTGAAAATTTGGAATGCAAGAATTATTGCTATCGAAGAAGATTCGTGGATGGAGTATGCATTCCGAATCCTAATGTTGTTGTATGTTGTTGTAGCCATGAATCTAAATGAGTCACATTCTCTATATTAATATATATTAAAAAAATGGCATCTAATAAATTCAAAACATATATACATTTATGCTCACCAGTTATTGTTTATATTGGTTTTATTATCTTTGAATTTTTTGGTTGTTTAAGATGTTATTGGATCTCTTTTTCTTTTGCCGATCAACTCGGATGTATTGTTTTGTTTTTATGTTAAATATAAAAGAGAAACAATACTAGTTAAATCTAGAAAATAAATATGGTTACGTTATCAAAATTATAATTATAATTATTAATATTAATCAATATTATCACATATTTATTTATAATACCGGTATTAATGAGTAATTATAATATTTAATATTTGTATTAATAAATATTTATAATATTTAATATTAATGAATATTATTAATACTTAATATTAATTAGTGTTTATAATATATTATTAAAACGTATTAATATGATTATAGGTACAAATAATTTAGAAGTTGTTTACATTTATAGATATTTTGTGAAAATAGTTGATCTAACACAATTTTTTAACATACAAAATTGCTATAATTAAATTATTCGCAACAAATTTCTTTAAAACAATGAGTTATAATTTTTCAACTGGGGTAATTTCATAAAAATATATAAAAATTGCCAACTACAAAAAAAAAAAAAAATGTTAATAAAAAGGTTAAGAGTGTTTAATTAACATTTATCCGTATATTTGAACATATAGACAAGTTATATTTGATTTCTTAGTTGATCGTATTAGTAAAATGTTTCTTCCGTTTCAACAACAAATTCATAACAAAATGATTCACAACATATTCACATATGCCCAATAAGAATGAAGTTCAACTGATTTGATAACGTCTTTATTGTTGTGGTCCCCACAAAAATTGCCCTCCTCTCCCATATTTATTATCTATTGTTGAATTGAAAAAATAAAATAATAAAAGACTAAATTAACTTTAAATGTTTTTAAGAGAGGGAAAATTTTATTTATTTATATTATTATTTTTTAAAATGAAACTTATCTTAGAAGTGAAGTAGGTAAGAAATTTAGAGTACTTTTTTTTTTTTTTAGATATGAGGCAATTAATGTCACGAAATATATTGTACAATATTTGGATACTAAAAAATTTGTATGAAATTAATTTTTAGGTAGATAGTCATCATAAATTGAACTGATCACTTTATACACTTTAAAACCTTCGTTTACTAATTGAACCACTACATAGTGATGGAAACTTACACTATTCATCCCCTATTAAAAGAAGTTGTGAATAGCAAATTGTGAATATCAAAAGAAGTTGAAAATAATCATTATTTTTCTAAGCATTGACACCCTCTTAGAAGAAGTAATTGTTTTGAAAAAAATCCTTTGCCAAAAAAGAAAAAAAAAAATCTAAACCTTATGTTAAAGCTACCCATTGAAATCCAATGGTTGGATTGGGCACCACTTCTTCTACCTACCTCTCCATTTACCCCTATTTATTTATCACACACTCTTTCTCTCACTCCACAAAACATAAATTCCCCAACTAAACCCCTTTCCAAACGCGACACGTCACCCTCCTTTCAAACAGCCATGATTTCCATTGCCCAACTTTCCGACCAACAACAGCCAAACGCCGCCTCCAAATTCTCGCCCGCTCCGCCGCCCACGACGGCGCCGATCCACGTTTTCCGATCTAAATTCCCCGACATTGCAATCCCCGACCATCTCCCGCTCCACGGCTACTGCTTCGAGAAACTCCCTGAATTTTCCGACCGCCCCTGTTTGGTTGTGGCCTCCACCGGGAAATCCTATTCCTACTCCCAAACGCACCTCCTCTCCAAAAAAACCGCCGCCGCGTTCTCCAAACTCGGAATCAACAAAGGCGATGTGGTTATGATTCTCCTCCGAAACTCCCCTGAATTCGTCTTCTCGTTCATGGGTTCGTCGATGATCGGCGCCGTCGCCACCACCGGAAATCCGAGCTACACGGCGGCGGAGATTTCGAAGCAGTTGAAGGCGTCGGGGGCGAAGTTGGTGGTGACTTACTCGCAATGTGTGGAGAAGGTCCGGGAATTTTCCGGCGAGGAGGTGACGGTGGTCACGGTGGATGAGCCGCCGGAAAACTGCGTGGGGTTCTCGGCGGTGGTTTATGAGGCGGATGAAAAGGATGACGTGGCGCCGGCAGAAATATTCTCGAGTGACGCGGTTTCGCTGCCGTTTTCCTCCGGCACGACGGGGCTACCGAAGGGTGTGATTTTGACCCACAGGAGTATGATCTCCAGTGTGGCCCAACAGGTTTTTAAACACTTCCTTCAATTTAATACCCTTTTTTTTCATTATTTATTCAATCATTTTTTTTTTTTTTTTATATAAAAAAAATTGTGAGAAACAGTCTTAATTTGTAAGAAACCAAATAATCAAGTGTCACATTTCAAAATATGTTTGTCCTATTTGGTAAGTATTAATTGATTTCCTACCTTTTTACTTGCTAAAGAAATATTTAATCAAATTCTGAAAAACACAAATTAATTAACAAAATAAGAATCTTACAAAAAAAAACTAAACTAAAATAATAAGTGGGTATTGAAGTGAATCATAGTTTTTCTCTCCTTTTATTTACCATGTGTATCATTTTTTTTTTTTTAATAAAGTAAGAGTTGAATTCTTAACCAAATTCTGAAAATAAAATAGTGATGGTAAGAGCTCAATTCACTCTTATAGTAGTAAGTAATAAGTTTTCAAAAACCATTTTTATGTAAAAAAGTAGATAACAAAGTAAAGGATAGTTATTAGGTGAAAGCAATACTTATGTTTAAATTTTAAAATCAAGCACAAATGATTATTGATTTTAATTCATTTTTACTTGTGAAATTAGTTGGTGAATCAACGTTAAGGGTGTGTTTATCTTTGGTTAAAAAAAAATGGAGGAAAGGCTTAATGATAGTTTACCACTCTAATTTCGTTTGATAATCATTTGATTTTGATTTTTAAAATTTAAGATTATTTTTATTCAAATTTCATATAATGTATTCCATCTTTCTAAATCCATCTTTAATGCTAGTGAAATTTCAAAAACCATGATAAGTTTTTGGATTTTTTTTCTTCTAAATTTTAATTTTGTTTCATAAAAAGTCATAAATTTCAAAAACAAAATAGTTATCCGAGACTTATATAATAATTAATTAATGGTGTCTAAGGATTAGTGTTAGTAGGTTGAGTAAATTGTTTGTAGTGATGAATTTGATGGATATGAAGTTCCATTAGAAATTTATATATAAGGAAATTAGTTATGTATACCAATTTTAGGATCTCTATTAAAATTATAGCACATTTTTATCAAAAATTCATTTATACTAAAATTTGGAGTGATTGAACTCAATCGAACTTAATCGAACTCAATCAATAACTAGTGATTAAACTCAATCAGTTTGTTAAGTGATTGAGCTCAATCGAGTTCAATCACTAGTTATTGATTGAGTTCGATGAAGTTCAATCACTCAGAATTTTGGTATATGTGCAATTATTTTCAGTTTTTTATTATAGATGCAATTTTTTATCCAATTTTTATTATACATGAAAAATCTCCCATATAAAATTCTAATACATTTGCTACATTGTTTAAACGCAGGTGGATGGGGAGAATCCAAATGTGTATTTGACAACAAAAGATGTAGTTTTATGTGTGCTTCCAATGTTCCACATATTTTCATTGAGCAGCATACTTCTGATTTCAATTAGATCAGGAGCAACACTGCTGCTCATGGAGAAGTTTGATATCAACACATTCCTTCCCCTTATAGAGCGCTACCGCGTGACGGTGGCCACGGTCGTGCCACCGCTCGTGGTGGCCATGGTGAAGAATCCAAAGCTGACAAACTTCGACTTGAGCTCGATTAGAATGGTGCTCTCGGGGGCGGCTCCGCTTCGAAAGGAGCTGGAGGAGGCCCTCATGCAGAGGATCCCGCAAGCAGTTTTTGGTCAGGTAAATGGACCACATACTACTCTAAGAAAATACTTTCTTTTTTTACATCATTTTTGGTATAATTTTCATTTGTTTCTAACGACGTGTTTAGATGAGTTTTGGGTGAAGAATGATTTTGACTCATAAAGAATTAGAATGGATTTAAAATTATTAGTTATTTTAAGTGGTTAAAAAAGAATGATTTATTTTTACTACTATTTAAAAATAAGTAGTTATTTGGAGTAGTCGACTTAGTTTTTAGAAGTAGTTATAAATAATCAACAAACAAACATTTTGATTTTTGGTTAGATCGAATTGGAAACTAATTTTAAAAAATCAAGGATAAAAATGGAATATTTTGGAATTTAAAAAGTTGGGTTTTTCATGGTTATATTTTGTTGGATGGTGACGACGCTGCTGACTTGTTAATATCGAAATTAGTTAACTTTTTTTTCTTTCTTTTGTTTTGTTTAAATCTTATTTTATGTTTTATGTTTTTATTTTGTTCTGGTTTTTAGGATGTGTTTAGAGCCGTTTTCAAATCTTAGCAAGAAGATAATTATTTTGATTCTCGAATTAATTTATCGTTAGTATTGTTCTTAGCAAGAAGACAATTATATGCTTATCCATATTTACTAAATACTCTTTTTTCAAACTACATTTACTAAGTACTTGGCTTCAATCAAAACATTTGAAATTCAAATCAAGTATGTTAAGTATTTAAAGTATTCACGCTAATTAGCCACAAAATTATGGTAAAAGAATCAATAAATGAGAGAATAGGTAGACAAGATGTATAGCTTATAACAAAAAAGTTATGAGTTTGGATATTCTATTCTTAGATTGCTCGAAAAAAAATCTCAACTAGACTAAAATCTCTAAACAAAAGTTTGTAAATATGAAGAAATTTTAGGCCCCGTTTGATAATCATTTAGACCCCGTTTGATAATCATTTGGTTTCTTGTTTTTTGTTTTTTAAATTTAAGCCTATTTTTTCTCAAATTTTCTACAATTTGTTTCATCATTTCTACTCTGTATACATCTTTCCTTAAGAAAGTAGGGGAAGACCAACCAACTTAAAAAAAAAAAAAATGTAGCTTCCCAAAGTTTGTTTTTGTTTTTAAAAGTTGGTTAGTATTCTCCTACTTTTTTAAATAAAGATAAATAAATGGTAGGAATGATGGAGCACATGGTAGGAAATTTGAGAGAGAATAGACTTAAATTTGAAAAACAAAAAACAAGAAACCAAATAGTTATCAAACGGGACCTTAGTTTTTAGTTTTTGAAATTTAAGTCTATTCTTACTCAAATTTCCAACAATGTATTCCACTATTCCTATCATATATCTATCTTTACTTAAGAAAATAGGAGAATATTAACCAACTTTTAAAAACAAAAACAAACTTTTGAAAGCTATTTTTTTTTTTTTTTTCAAAAGTTGGTTAGTATTCTCCTACTCTCTTAAGAAATTATAGATATATTGTAGATATGGTGGAACACTTGTAGGAAATTTGGATGAGAATAGATTTAAATTTCAAAAACCAAAAACAAAAAACCAAATGGTTATCAAACGGGGTTTTACATAGAAGGGTATAATACAAGCATATCTCATCCCCAGTTTTTTTTTTTTTCAAGCAACGGTGATATTTTTAAGTGTCTAAGGAAAGTTAGATAAGGTCTAGAGAGAACATAAATTGAATATTGTATTTTTAATTGCTATAACGCTTTCCCTATCATATTTGAAACTATTTTTAATTTGTTTTTAAGTGTCTTAGGAAAGTTAGATAAGGTCTAGCTAGGGGAGTATTCTTTAAAATATTTTCCTATTCCAGTTTGATTGGTAAGTATTCAAACTTTATATATAATATAATTATCAGCCTATTTTCTTTTAGTTTTACCAATGTATATATTTACTAAGTCATATTTGAATTAACATAATTTTAGGGTTATGGGATGACGGAAGCAGGGCCAGTGCTAAGTATGTGCTCGGCTTTTGCAAAAGAGCCTCCAATGCCAACAAAATCAGGATCTTGTGGTAGAGTGGTGAGAAATTCGGAACTCAAAATCATCGATCCGCAAACAGGGACTTCACTTTATTATAATCAACCCGGAGAGATTTGTCTTCGTGGTCCTCAAATTATGAAAGGTTTCTTTCTTTTTTATCTTATTCATTTTTCACTTTATTTAATTATATACAAAAGTTTTGGATATGGATGATGAGTTTCAATTTTGTTTTCTAACTCTTTTTCCAATTTGTGTCAAATATTTTTTACAATTTCTTATTAATAATAGTAGTTTGTCTTTTAATAAAATAAGATTATTAATAATAGTAGTTTAAATTTGTTTTGTTTTTTGTTCTTTTAGTTTCATTTTTGTTTTGTTTGGAATTATTTTAGGAGAGAAAAAGCTTTTTATTTAAATAATAAACTATATTGTTGGGGCTAAGTTGACGACGTTGTGATTGTAGGATATTTGAACGACCCAGTGGCCACGTCATTAACTATCGACGTGGAGGGTTGGCTTCATACGGGTGACATTGGTTACATTGACGATGATGAAGAAATTTTTATTGTTGACCGAGTCAAAGAAATTATTAAATATAAAGGTTTCCAGGTACACGTCACTATTTCTTTCTTTTTTCTTTTTTTATAAAAAAGAAAAAGAAAAAGAAAAGCAATCTATATTTAATGAAATGAAGTTTGAAAGTTACGGTATTTACAGGTGGCACCAGCCGAGTTGGAGGCTCTTCTTCTAACCCATCCGTCCATTGTGGATGTTGCTGTTGTCCCGTAAGTGAACAACTCAAATTTCATGGGGATCATTTTAAATTCAATTAAAATAATAACAAATCATAATAATAATAAAGCTTGTTTAATAATGAAAGATTATAAATTGATACTAAAATTCATTAAATCTGTCAAAATTACTACTCTTATATCATATGAGAATCAAACTAAGGAGGGTGGGACAACAACCTACGTAGAAGAATTACTACTCTTATATACTATGAAAATCAAATATTGATTTTTAAGATCGAATCGATGGCTATAATGTTGAATGTAATTTTCACTAAACAATATTTGTGGTGGAGATTTGGTTCCTTAATTATATATATATATATATATATATATATATATTTTATAGCATCTTTATTTTAATTATAGCAAATTTTAATATATATTTCATATATAATAGAATATTTCAACTCTTACTATTTTAATTTTTGTCTATCCATTTATTTTTATTGAATATCGATTTTAACTGATTATTTTCACTTGATTGAAAGGTAATTGGATTAAAGTCATTTAACTTTATTGATTCTATCAATTTTGTTTTTATATTTTTTCTAAAAAAAATTCCTTTGTCCAATTGATGAAAAATTTCCCTTACACATTGAAAGTATCAGTAACTAGTAGTTTCATTGTTTGATGGAAATCCAATTCAATATCATGATGACGGGTTCGATCCTTGGAATTTCCCTTACACATATGCACTTAGTTAGCTTTAGAATTTGTTTAGAAAGAGAAGAAAATAAATAAATGAGAGGAAAATACAGGCAAGATGATGATGTTGCTGGTGAAGTTCCGGTGGCTTTCGTAGTTCGATCGGATAATGAACTTAAAGAGGAAGCAGTCAAAGAATTCTTAGCAAAGCAGGTTAATGTTAAAATTATTGTTATAAATATATTTCATTTATTTGTAGTTAGGGATACAAAATTTAAGAGAAAAATACATTAATAATCTGACTTTTTTTTGTAATGCAAAATGAACAGGTTGTATTCTACAAGAGATTGCAGAAAGTTTATTTTGTGCAGACAATTCCTAAATCTCCCTCGGGAAAGATTTTGAGGAGGGATTTCAAAGCCAAGCTCTCATCTTCATCTGCTTTGTAAACCTCAAAAAAAAAAAAAAAAAAAAAAAAAAAAAAAAGCTATTTATTTCATTTTGTGTGATAAATTATTGGTTTATTATTTAAGTTTCATGAATTATTTCTGTGTTCTGCTTTATAATGTAAAAGTTCCATTTTTTTTAATGTAGTTTTTCCTATTTATTTCAGTGGTCCAAATGATCGATACATATAGTCCAAATGAATACATATAAGCGGAATGTTATATTTAAAATTGATATTTAATTTTCATTTATTCAAAAACAATAATATTTTTTATATAGGGTTTGGATTTTTCTTTCGAAATTTGTACTATAAAACAAAATGAGTACATTTAAGATGTGTGGCAATGGTGAAAAAATGGTTTTACCCTCCATCAGGGTGATGTTAGGCTGTTAGCCATAAATCTTATGCTCTTGAAAATGAATCCAACAGGGTTAAATTTGAGTAAAATTCTATCAAACACAAAAATCTACAAAATCATGAAATTTGTTAAAAAAAATCTATCCAAACACTTCACTTAAAGATTTTTTTAGATTATTCTATAACTTATTTGACAATTATTTAAACTACTAATTTTTGGAATAATTATAAATCTATTGGAATTTACATGTCAATATTCATCACGCCACTATTTAAAAAATGGAAGGATACATCATTTTCTTTATTTATAATTTTTTTTTTTTTTTTGAAACATCTTTATTTATAATTGTTATCATATGAAATGTGAAACGTGACAACATTTCCACCACATTTCATAACGAACAATGTAATAAATTTCCTCCACATTTCAGAACGAACAATGTAATTTATTACCGCGCGACGTGATACGCAGTAATTTTATCGTCTAAACTTTCACCAATATAAACATAATAATATCATAATTAAAGAAGTAGGTTGCTAAAGAAGATATTAATTAACAGACATAAATAATTATTTTGAGTAAATTAGGAGAGGGGATTACAAATATAGACTCTTCGAGGGTTCAAAACCCGTGATCCTGATGCTGAACTGGTTTACAACCAAAGAATGAATTACTTGCGCCACCAACCCTTTCGGTGGATTAAAAATATTATTAAGCTATTACTATTGTTGACATTTTTATCTTAAATTATGAGAAATAAGTAATCGTTTGATATCCAAAATTCATTTTAATTCTGAATACTAGGAAAATAAGAGTAGCTGCCATTAAAAAAGTTTCGTCGGGATTAAAAGATGTTGGTCGACAATCTTATAAATCGTTGGTCATTTTTTATATATACGTTGATGATATTTAAGTATCATCATTGACGGTTGTCGACCATATCTATGCATTATTCTTAAATAAAAACTTTTTTTTTTAAATATAAATTGGAGAGAGCACAAACACCACATAAAAAAACTATTGCAATCAAGTAAATGAGACGATTTTTTCTTAAGAAAGTATGTTAATAGTAACCAACTTTAAAAAATAAAAACAAAATTTTGAAAACTTTTTTTTGGTTTTCAAATTTTGGATTGCTTTTTACAAATATAGGTGAGAAGTAAATGCACAAGTAAGAAAAAATATAAGATAAAGTAATTATTGTAGGCTTAAATTTTAAAAACAAAAAACAAAAAATCAAGGCCCCGTTTGATAACAATTTGGTTTTTTTGTTTTGGTTTTTAAAATTTAAACATATTATTACCTAAATTTCCTACCATGTGTTCTACTCTTCTTATCGTATATCCATCTTTTCTTAACAAAGTAGGAGACCACTATTAAAAAAAAAAGAAAAAAACAGTAGCATTCAAAAATTTATTTTTGTTTTTAAAAGTTGGTTAGTATTCTCCTATTTTCTTAAGAAAATATGGATATATGATAAAAATGAGTGGAACACGTGATAGTAAATTTGAATGAAAATAGGCTTAAATTTCAAAAATCAAATGATTATCAAACGGAGCCTAAATGATTATCAAACATGACCTAAACTATTTACATTTACATTTACATTTTACTAATCATAAATCTAATGGAAAATGAACAGGTTGTGTTCTACAAGAGATTGTAGAAAGTTTATTTTGTGTAAACAATTCCAAAAGCTCCTTTTGGTAAAATCTTGAGAAAGGATCTCAAAGCCAAGCTATCAGCAGTCTCACCCACATTTTATGAACAATAAATAAATAATATATATATATATGTTATAGGGAGATTTGTTGTTTACTTTTTCATAAATTATTGTTTGTGTTTTTTTTTGCTATTACAATGGTGTAAACGACGTCGTAGTGGTTGTTTAATTTTATTCTATGTGTCCCTAATGGTTGGCCTTTAATGACATTTTTTGTTTATTTAGGCTGGGTTTTATTTGTGAGAGGATGAATTCTCTTGAGTCTTTATAAATATCACTCTCGAACCAAAGTTCTGAATATTTTATTTTTAATATAATAATATTAGGGAAGGAAGATTCAAACGTGAACCTCATAATTATTAGGTTATACACATGTTGGTAGAGCTACGCTTTTATTAGAAAAAAAAAAAAAAAAACCTTTATCGATCTTATACAAAATTAATTTAAGAAGCCATTAGACATTTTAGAGCTAAGAGGATATTTGACCTAAAATTGAAAAAAAATGAAAATTAAAGAAAAAAAAAAAGAAACTGCAAATTGTCCTAAAACTTGGGCCGAAAGTCAGTAGAAGGGAAAATAGAGCCTTATTTGTAAAACCTCTTAAAAACCCTATATACCGTTTCTAAGCCCTCGCCATCGCCAACCTCGAGCCGAGCTCTAGGTTTCAGCCTTGGGTTCTGATCTGCCATCGATTTCGCAGCAAAATGGCGAAGACGACGACATGTGCTATGGGTTTGATTTCCGCCATTGCAGCCTCCGCATCTCTATCTCAGAATCACTCTGTCTACGCCGACGGTCCCTTCAATTTCTCTCCCTTCTCCGCTTCTCCGGCCGCCACTGTTCCTCATCCTTCTCCGGCTGCGCAACCTGCCTCGCCTGCTTCTTCGATCGGCGGTGCCAATGCTAATCCCGAGCCGGCCGCTCCCAAGGCTCGAAATGATAATCCCAGGACCTCGTCGTCCGGCTTTGATCCGGAGGCGCTGGAGCGCGGTGCCAAGGCTCTTAAAGAGATTACTAGCTCTTCCTATGCCAAGAAGGTTTTCATTTCTTAGCTTTTGCGTTTATTCTGCGTTTTTTTATGTTTTGTAATAGGTTTTGGCCGGACTGTATTGTTCTCTTAGATTTAAGGTTAGAGTTTTTTTTTTTGTTTTTTGGTAACTAATAAGTTTGGTCCCCTATGACTTTAGTCCTAAAAATTAGAATTGTTTGGAAGAAAGTTAGAATTTAGTCATAAAAACTAGAAATAAAATCTAGTCTTTATTGTTTTTAATGGTTAGAAAATTGAGTAAGTGGAAGTTATTTATTATATTGTAAGTTAAGTGACTAATTAGACAACAAAATCACATCTCATTTATTTATAAATAGCTAATTTCCACTTATATAATTCCCAATGATTACCATCGATAATGACTAATTTTTAGATTTTATCGAATCTTAGGAACTAAATTCTAGTTTTTAAAATTACGGGGACTAAATTCGAAAATCATATAGACTAAATTTGAGTTTTTGAAAATTTATAATTTATTAATTACTAGTAGGTGACCACATAAATTGAACCCTTCACTTCTTGATTCTTCAAGTTCTCTTGACCATTAGGCCACTTTATGTTGGTGCGAATTTTTTGTTTCTAAGGTTAGAGTTGTTGGTGTGTAATTCGTGTTCTTTATTGTGTTCTTTATTGATTGCTAGAACTCTTAGATGTTTATTTATTTTAATATTGTCTTGTGCTGTACTACAGAGCTAAAACTTAAAAAGGGAACTGCGAAGATAGATCATAGATGTATGAAATCCCATAAGATGATGAAATAAATGCTTAAAATGTTTGTTAATTTTCTTTTTTATTTGGGGATCTACAGAAGACTGATTTTCTTAGGCATGTGATTTACAATTTTCTATTATGACCATATTGCTTAAATTTTCAGTTCTTCAGTTTCAAATATTATTGATTTGCTTGTATCATTTGAAACTTTTTTTCTCTTTTTGGATGTTTCTGGGTGTAGTTCAATCTTAATATAAATAAATCAGTACGGAATTGATATTAAGTTTTGTTTACTTGAAAACCTTATATTATGCTATGCTATATGCTGACTTCATGTTGGGGTAGGCTTTTGAAATTACTAAGAAGCAAGAAGAGACAAGACAACTAGAGATGCAGACAAAGGCTGCAGAGTTCAAAGCAATGCAAGCTCAAGCTGAAACGGTATGTTTTTCTAAGGCCTAACAGTTAACTACCTCAAATAATACGCTCTTTGTGACCTTTGAACATATTCAACTTACTTTATATTCTTCCTAAACGGATACTTTTGTGAAGGTTCGAGTCTGATATTTTTATAAAAGGAATAAATTTTTTATTTGTATTGTAAATTGATTTCTTCTTCATATTTGTTACTGCTGTCTTACAAATTTAAAAGGTCACTAGTCTTGAATTAGGTTCTCAATTATAAATTATTATACATCCTGCAATTTCAAGGCTCAGATCAGGATAAGAATAAAGATATATTTTTTCAGTCTCAGATGAGAAGGGCTAATAGGTTGGTTGGACATTATCTTAGCGAAAAAAGGTTGGTCGGACATTTTTGAAAACAAGTACTTATCCATTGGTTGAGTGAGTTCTATGTTTGTTTACTGACAAATATTTATATAACTGTTAACAAATATACAAAGAAATGTTTACTAAATCAGTTATGTTTCTGGCATATGAGTCATGGCTTATTTGATTTTCTTCTTTGCATTGCAGGAAAGACAAAAGGTGGTATATGATGAGCAAAAGAAGTTAGCTCAGCATCAAGCCCAGACTAAATCCCAGATGGCACGGTATGAGGATGAATTGGCAAGGAAGAGGATGCAGGTAGATGCTTGCTAACTTCTAACTTTTGGGTACTTTTGTAAATGCATTCAATATGCAGGATATTTTTTGACATATATGTTAACAGGCAGAAAATGAGTATCACAGAGCCAGGAATCAAGAGCTTGTAAAACTTCAAGAAGAGTCATCAATTCGGCAAGAGCAAGCACGCCGAGCTACTGAAGAACAAATTCAAGCTCAAAGGCGGCAAACTGAGAGGGAGAAGGCTGAGATAGAGCGTGAGACCATTAGAGTTAGGGCTATGGCAGAAGCGGAAGGAAGAGCCCACGAGGCAAAGCTTGCTGAAGAAGTAAACAGGCGAATGCTAGTTGATCGTGCAAATGCAGAGAGAGAAAAATGGATTGCCGCAATTAATACTACTTTTGATCATATTGGAGGTATTTACTTTACTGTATTAAATTTAGATCGGTATGTATGTATCCAAGTTTTATTGGAGTTTCTTTCCCTTATATCTATTCAAGTATTCTTAGCAGACGAATGTTTTTCCCCTTATAGTTTACAAATTCAAGCTCAAAGAAATTTCCTTTACATTAACAGTGTACTTTTACAATCAAGTGGCTTGGGATGTTTGTATTGGGTCCGGCTGATGCATAAGTATCTTTCATTTTGCTGTTAGTTTAGAATAGGCTAGTGATTTTATACAATTCCCAAGGAAAGAGGGTTCCTTATTCATAAATTGTGCCAAGTTAAGTAATGTATATTAGTCCTTAGCATATAAATGGTTTGACAATACAGAGAATTGGTCTTAATTTTGATATTATTTAAATTTGCAGGAGGTTTGAAGGCCATTTTGACAGATCAAAATAAGTTGGTAGTTGCTGTTGGTGGAGTTACTGCATTAGCTGCAGGGATCTACACAACAAGGTATTTCTAAAAAGCGAAAAGGTTATGTGAGACAGGTTCTATATTTGTATGAAAATGTTCCTTGAAAACATTCTTGCTTTGCTCTGCTAGACTTAACCTTATTTAATAAAATTTCTACTTTATTGACTGCATTATGTGTTTTCATTTTGCCTATAATGGGATGAAGATTTTGAGACTCTATATTTATTATTTAGCCCTATCTTTGCTCCTTGTTGCTTTGCAACCTCTTGTGTTCTTTCAAGCTTTTCAATTACGGTTTCATTTCTTGTCATGAAAAAGTACAAATAAAATAAAATCATCAAGAATAAACTATAAAAACTTCCCCGTGTTGGCTGCTTCAACCTTTTCCTCACTGAAGCTCTAGTTTTTATTGATGTATCTATTAATGTTGTTCTGCTTCGCCAATCATGGGTTCTTCCCTTTTCTTAGACTAGGCTTCGTTAATAGTACTAATTTAATTTATTTAGTTGTTTCTTCACTCCGTATTCTTCAAATGTTAGACTGGGTTGTAGTCTCTCTTCTTCCCCTGATTGTTTAGATAAGTTTCCCTTGTATTTTTTTTCTTTTCAATATACGTTTGCTGATTGCAGAACATATGCCTTTTTCTTACTGTAGAGAAGGTGCAAAAGTGGTTTGGAGCTATGTGGATAGAATATTAGGTCAGCCATCACTGATTAGAGAGTCATCTCGAGGGAAGTACCCTTGGTCAGGGTTGCTCTCACGTGGTTCAGGTAAGGGTTCTTCCTCGAAAAATGGAAATGGGTTCGGAGATGTAATTTTACACCCTTCACTTCAAAAGCGGATTCAACAACTAGCAAATGCAACTGCAAATACGAAGTCTCATCAGGCTCCATTTCGGAATATGCTTTTCTATGGCCCTCCTGGAACTGGAAAAACAATGGCTGCTAGAGAGCTAGCTAGAAAATCTGTAAGAGTTCTTTTATCTACTTTTATCTTTTCTTTTAGCTACTTGGGATTTGCGAAAACCTTTTATAATGTTCTATCCCTTGTAAGTTTCATACATGAATAAAATTGTTTTTTTTTAAATAATAAAATCTCTTGTGAAAATTTTGAGGTCTTTGAAGGGAGAAATTCAACATCAAGTGTTTATATTTCTGATCATTAACAAGAATGTCAATTCTGTTTGTTGTTGAAAAACTTCCAGGATCATGGCATTATTATATTGAAAGAACATTTGGTTTTTCTTAAAATGGACCTTCATGTGGGAGGATATTTTTTTTGCATTTCCATCCTTCCTAAGATTCTAATAATTCAGTGATATGTAGCCAATTACTTTTTTGATGATCTAAGGAGAGTTTTACATTTTGTAATCAGTCACTCATATTTTCTTTTCTTTGCTCATAGGGACTGGATTATGCATTGATGACAGGAGGGGATGTTGCTCCTCTGGGATCACAAGCTGTTACCAAGATACACCAATTATTTGATTGGGCTAAGAAGTCTCGAAGGGGTTTACTGCTTTTCATTGATGAAGCAGATGCGTTTTTATGCGAGTAAGTCTAATTGCTTAATACAATTATATATATGCTTTTTTTTTCTTTTTTTTTTAATCATGTTCACTCTTGAGCTAAATTTGCTAAAATTCGCATTTATTATATAGTCTCACAAAAAATCAGTTGTAAAATTTCCCTTCGCAAGTTTTTGAGATTGAGGTGATGAAAAAAAAAGATGAAAAATGCCATCACTAAAGTTGAGTATTGTCACAATTTGCAGGCGAAACAAAACATATATGAGTGAAGCCCAAAGAAGTGCACTCAATGCTCTTCTTTTTCGCACGGGTGACCAATCAAAGGATATTGTTCTTGCTCTTGCTACAAATCGCCCTGGTGATCTTGACTCGGCAGTGGGGGATCGTATCGATGAAGTTCTAGAGTTTCCCTTGCCCGGGGAAGGGGAACGCTACAAGCTCCTGAACCTCTATCTGGAAAAATATATAGCAAATGCTGGATTGAGGAAGTCTGGTTTGTTCCAAAACTTGTTTAAAGGACAACAAAAGAAGATCGAGATTAAAGGGTTGACCGATGATATTGTACGCGAAGCAGCTGCGAAAACTGAAGGATTTTCAGGGAGAGAAATAGCAAAGTTGATGGCAAGTGTACAAGCTGCTGTTTATGGTAGCGAGACGTGCGTGCTCGATCCAAGCCTATTTCGCGAGGTGGTAGATTATAAGGTTGCAGAACATCAACAAAGGAAGAAACTTGCTGCCTGTGTGCAAAATTGAAGGTATTTATATTAGGATATATAATACTTTCAGATGGAGGAAAATTGGTTCATTTCTGTCAGGTAGTTACTTTAGAGGCTGCCAATTGTTCATTGATGAGGGAAATTTTGTATTTCTCTGATGTGAGTTTTCATTAGATTTAAAATATCATTTGTTAATTAAAGTTTTGGATGTCATGTAGAAGAAGATCAATGAGGTATTGTTACAAACTTCTAACCAACTACATCTAATGATGATGTGTCGTAGAAGATTTTGACCTCAGTTAATGTTGTGCAAATGCATTGGATTTGGAATAAATACGAAAGTGGTCTCGATAGTTGAAAACTTCAATTCTAAAGATCATATTGTCAAGATTTGCATAAACTGACTTAAATAATCATGGATATATATATATATATATATATATTTTCCTGTCCAATTTCACCTGCAGAAATGAAAAACATCATTCTCTGTTCTTTTGTCTTCACAATTGTCTTGTTTGATGTTCGGCTATGTTCTAGTGATGACGCACATGGGGAATTTAACATCATGATTGTGTCTAAGCAATTTAGGAGGTGTTTGTTTGTTAAATTTATGAAAAATCTAAAATAATTATTTACTAATTACTCTTCAAAAAAAGAAAAAACTACATTCAAATAATTTAAAACAACTCCTCATTATATCTAAAAATAATTTATCATTTCTAACTACTTAAAATGACTTATCATTTCTAATTATACAAAATATCTTATTTTTAATAATTCTTTTTTACCTACTCAAAATAACTACTCATTTCAAATTTACATTCAAACAAGTTATTGTCTCTAATTCTTCTACAAAATAATAATAAAAAAAAATTACATCCAAACAAGTTTGGAGCTACAACACTCAATTTCTAATTACTCAAAAAACTTCATCCAAACACCTTACAATCACGAGATTGGGAGAGGGCAGGGGTTCAGTTCATTTCCTAACGTCTGTTATACATATATATAATTTAACTCGAGGAGTATTTTTAAACATTTTAGAATGTACGAGGATAAAAAATAAACCAAACATAAAAGTTTATATACTAAAAATAGAACAAGTAGGAAAGTCAAAATGACATTTTAACCAAATAAGTATTAGCATACTAATAACAACCATTGCATACTGACCCTGAGCAGTGAGCACTATGTATGTGTGCCTGTGGGGGTTAACATGTGGTTTTGTTGGATTAGACCCCTAATGTTAAAGTGAAGATCAGTTTGATTGAGTTATCACAAATGTTACATAACAAACATTGTGAGTTCCATATACTAAGATAGTAGATATACATCTACTGATTATATGACCAAATATGGCTAAGAATGAAATGAAATGAAATTGCAGCTCCAAGATATCAAAACCTTTATTGGAATTCAAATCAGCAAGATAGGTCAACAGACAAATCCTTTTAAGCAATGAAACAAATTTGGCAAAGACAATCCAGCCAAAGTGAGTGTGAATATGGAGTCCTCAAATTCCTATTTATGCAGGCAGGACTGAGAGTATAACCATCCAAGTCATAGCATTACAGAAGTAAAATTAGGAAAGGTAGGGAAATTATCTTTCCAAGTTGAGGGTTGCTGGCTGGAATGATCACTCGCAGATTTTCTAGTGGTGATGGTCCTGAGTATAGCGCAGGCCACAGTACTTGCATATGGCAGGCTCCGCCCGATCAAGACATATGAACTCGATTGGGTGCCCGAGGGCAGGATCGCTGTCTGCAATCAACAATAGTTTGAATCGGTCAGATTAAAAAGTTATTTACTTCGAAAATATGCCTGTGTGGATATGTATTGAGATAGACTAACCTCCCTCGCATGCAACGATACGGCCTTCAACCTTGATTGGTGGAACCTCGTTGATCAACTCCATGGGGGATTTTTTACTTGTATCCTAGACAAGAAAATAAAAATAAAATTTCCATATACATCCTTGTGCATTGGACAGGATCATAAGGAGTCAAATATCCTACCAAAAAATGATAAGATATTTCTTAGAAGTAAACAAAACAAAAAGCAATCTTGCATTAAAGCAATAACGGAAGGCAAATTGTGAAAGAACTATATCATGAGGGTATGATTGAAATTCAATAATTTAAGGAAACAGACATAAAAATGATAAATATTTTAGTCATGCCAAAGAAATTCAAAATTCAAACATGTTAAACAACGTATTGATTATGAAAAGGGAAAAAACTTAAGTGAAGCCAGGAAAGCTAAAAGGAAAATTCATATGCTAAAAACAGTCCTTTATTCGATAGTATCATTGTTTACAATACCATGAAAAAGAAACTAATTTATGATATATCCAGTTTACCCTGGTACCTAAATGGTCCGTTGTGAACTAAATTGGTAATAACATTGCTGTATGCATCACAAAAATCCATATGAAAGGGCTTCCAATCTTGCATTTTCAAACATTTTAGAAAAGATCTGGGATATTAAAAAGATTTCTTTACAACCATTGTCTTTTGACTAACTTCAGTGCCATAACATTCCAAAACTTCACTTCTCTAATCCAAAAGAACATTCGCAATCTTATACATATTCTACTAAAGTGCACTTGGTTGACTTTCGTACCCAAAAAATTGCAACTGCATGATATGGAGTCTTGAGTTGTGTTGTTGATAAATATTAAGGCCTCGTTTGATAACAATTTTGTTTTCAGTTTTTGGTTTTTGAAATCGAAGCCTACAACAACTATTTTACCATATATTTATTCTTACTGGTCATCTACATCATACTTATATTTTAAGAAACCAAACCAAAATTTGGAAACAAAAAGAAAATTGTTTCCAAAAGTTTGTTTTTGTTTTTGAAATTTGGTTAGCACTCACATACTTTATTAAGCAAAGATTGATACATTGTAGGAAAGATGAAACACATTGTAGGGAATTTAAAGAAAAATAAGCTTAAATTTCAAAAACCAAAAACAAAAAACCAAATAGTTATCAAAAGTAGCTTAATTTGATCGTTTTTTTTTTTTGTTTTTTTCCATATATAAATGTTTTTCATGGTAAATCTTGCCTGATTTTGGATTAGTTTCTATCCCGGGTCAGCTTACCAGCAGTGAACAACCACCTAATCCTATTAAATTGGGTTGACAAGGAAATGTGTAGCGTATTAAATCCTAGGTTGGTGGTGACCATCAATTTGAACCCATGATGGTTGGTTCAATGCAAGCATACGAAGAAAAACAGCTAGTGAAGCAAGTTATCAATTTCAAAAGAAAAGCACAAAATTGTAGACAGGCACGGTGGTAAAATCCCGTGTCCTACTTTCTTTAAATTTCCATTTGTGTGAGGGGTTTCCCCTAACTTGATATCCATGACAAGGAAAGATTGATATGTCCTGAGAGAGTATTTCAGGTGCACGTAAGCTGACCCGGACACCCAAAAATAACATAAAAAATAAATAACAACTCTTCCCTCCTTGGTATTTTCAGGCTTCCAGCAGTAAGTGTGCAAAGTAGAGAAGTTTTATTTTCTACTTTTTTGCATATTCTTCAGAAAGATCGTAATTTATCAATATACATTAGAAGTTCATATTTCTAGAGGTGAGGCTCAGTTGTTACAGATCGTATGTTCTCAGATAATCTTCATGAACATATAAAATCCACCGAACACCAAAAGGTTTAGCATCAATCAATGGCACTAGAAATCGAGGTTTTCTTTTCTTTTCTCTTCTCTCCAGAAGAACACGAATTAATTTCCTCAGAACAACAATCGGAGGGAGAAAACAAAAACGAAACAAATCACGGCCTACAGAATCAAGCTCTAAATCTTTGTTCAATAGGTATCGAGTATAGTAAAACGATGATCGGATTACAAACGAGGAAACAGAATCGGCAGAAACTAATTCAAAAACGGGCGTAGAATTACGAAAAACCGAAATGGGGATTCGAGAAATTAGCGGATACCTGCATCCATTTGGTGGTGTGGGGACTGATTTGGTTGCTAGCAAGACTGAAATTCCTAAGAGAAGATGGAAATTTGGAGGAAGATTCAACAATCGCTTTGAACAGACTCGACGCCATTGATTCGCCCTCAGATGGAGAACACAGAGAGATCGCCAAGAACAGCTACGCTTTCGGGAGCAGAAACTAAAAATGCATAAATTGATAATAATAACAATAATAATGCTATTCCTTTTTCTTCAAAAAAGAGAACCCTAAATTTATCAAAAGTATTTTTATTCATTCCCCCTTTCATTTATTTGGGTCATTCCAATTCGTAATGATCAATAATATTTCATATGATACTCCATATAATATCCAGTCGATGATGCATTTAGTTATCTTCTTTAATGTTAATTCATTTCAACGTTTAATTCTAAAAATTGGTATTTGATTCTCATTTTATTTTAGAGTAATTGTACCTAGAGTTTGTTAGTATCCGTCTCTCAATTAAGTTAAAATGGTTCTAAAAGAAAAATAGAAGTATTTTTAAGTACATATGGAGGGAAGGGAGACGTGAGGTTGGTGTTAAAATGGTTTACAATTTTTAACTTTGTATTATTAACTAATGAATATTGATAATTTAATTGTACGTTCTTAAAAGACGATGGGTAAACAGTTGTTTTGCCAAAATTATTTCATAACTAAGAATTCTATATTGATAATTTAATTTTTGACAAAGATAATCGATGGGGCATTTAAAATTGAATTACTATAGGTTAGAAACAAACTTTATAAAAATATATGCATATGAAAAGATAATACAAATTAGATCAAGAGGCCACGCTGCAACATGAGGATTACACTCCAAATTGCTACTATTCCCATTTCCCCTTGCTAACTCTTCTTCTTCCAGCACAATAAATATTCTGTTCACAAGCTCATCCAACTTTCCCATAACAGTTTCCAGATTGGTGGTATGTCATCTTCATCCAATCGATCTCGTTTTACAGCCTCGGTGTCGTATCGGTATATCGTAAATTACAAAATTCTGCAATCCAGGACTGCAAATTTCTTGATCCTGTGCTAAGTCATCTAAGCTAGATTGAAACAGCAGTCAGATCAGTTGATGCCATCTTTCAATCCCGTTTAGCGTCCTCGACTTTTGAGTCTTCAATTTCCTTAAAGCAATCGGGGATATTTCTGCAATCATAGTCCATAGGTAGGCTGTTTGATGAGCATATATAGGTCAAAGAGCTATACCATGTTTAATATTTCATATACTCATTATCACTTTTCTTCCTGTATGTGCATCTCAAGTCCCTTTGCCTTAATCAAGTAATCCCGCCCACACGCTCAGGCTCCAGCAGACTCTACCTTCGATCCAACTCGAAGGTCTTTCAAGAATGACAAACCCAAACTTCTCATGGAACCCAAAATACACAATGCTTCATCCTCTTTTCCTTGAAGCTTGTACAAATGCACAGCTGCACTCATTATAAACCTGTCTCCTTCTGTATAATTGCATGTAGATTCAAAGAACTTGATGCCTTCTTCTACATATCCGTAGTCCAAGTAACCTCTCATCAAGGTCCGATTGCACGTAACATCGGGATTTAAACCAGCTTTTTGAATTTCATCATAGACTCTTTCAGCTTTCCTTATCATACCTGCCTTTGCCAAAGCTGAGAGCAATAAGTCGAAATGTGCACAAGATGTGGGGATGCCATTTTCCTTCATAGTGTTCATGATTTTCTCGGCTTCTGAATATTTGCAGCTCTGTGTGTAAGCTCGAATGAGCGAGAAGTAGGCAAAAGAATCGGGTAAGAAACCATCTTGCTCCATTGTTTTGAAAAGCTTCTCTGCTTCTTCATGAAGTCCGGCAATGGCATATACATTTATCATGATATTGTAGCTGACCTGCATTTTTATGTAGAGTCAGCACCAGATTAACTAAGTAGAGAATTAACACAAATTAACAAACATTTGGTATGCTCAGACTCTGCTTCTTCGAGAGCACATCTCGGATCTGGTTCCTCGTTTTGGTTGCTGCTATCAGCCTCAGATTCGAAGCTTTCAAGTCTCAGTAGCATTTTATCTAGTCTTGTATTATCTTTTTTGTTGTCTACTTTTATAGTCTTTTTTATATACATCCTAGGTTACCTAAGTCATTCTTAGTCTCCATTAAGTTTTAGATCTCAAGTTCATTGTATTTTCACAGCTTTAATTTATTTTTTCTTTTTAGAGGGGTTTTCTCTGTTTCCTACTTCGAAAGTTGTATCTGAAGCCTTTGCTTCCTTTCATTTCCTTAATGAAAAGTTTGTTTCTTGTTTGAACCATAGACTTTATGTTTCCTATTATATGTTGAATCATTTATACATATCTTCTTAACACTATAAAAGTCCAAGGGATTATGACTTGTGAGAGTACCATCCCAGGTTTAATCCCTTCTTCCAGCATTTCTTTGAACAACAAGCTTGCTTCATGTGTCTTACCTACAAGGAATAACAGTGAGTAATTAATTTTATTACATTTCAAAAAACATTTGATATTATTGAAAGACTGCTTAAACATATACCAATCAAGTCTAAAAAGGATCATAGACAGCGGTAGAATTAAGTTCAATGATATGCAATTGATGTTATCGGGTTATTCTATTTAATCTGGGGAAGAACAATACCAGCCTTTCCATAGAAGCTAATCAGGTTTGAGTATGCCTTTTCATCAGGAGCAAGGCCTGAGCTGTGAGCTGCATTGAACATTTCTACAGCCTTGTCGAGCTTCCGACCACGTCCATAAACACTGGATCCACAAAAACCAATATCAAATATCAATGCCATTTCCTAATAGGTGCGGCAGCCTCGCCAGCTCTATAGCAATTAGTTTCAATGAATTTGGAGTCATTTCCCATACCTAATCATAGTGTTATATGTCTGAATTGATGGTACAATGCCAAGAGCAATCATATGCTCATATATTTTGGAAGCAAAATGCAGTTTACCTACATTTACAATTAAGAACATGTTATAATCAGAGTGAATGTTTTTCAAGAAGTATTCATTGCTCAAAATTAAGTGATATGTTTGGTGTTAACCTGCCCCCAGCATTGCCTTGATAAACGTATTGAATGCCACTGTATCGAGCTCCAAGCCACGTTTAAGACTAGCATGTATAACATTCTCTGCCACTTGATGTTTTCCTGAAAAATAATCCAGCATATAGTACTTTTTCAGTAACAGAAGAAAATACAAAACAAAGTCGAAAATGCTACCCCAGATAGACCAAAATGGCATAACGTAAAATTTGGTTTAGACTATGTGAAAACTCCGTCACAGAATATAATGACCCCTAAGATGGGTTGGGAAAGGTTTGTCCAAAACACTATCTTAAAACATTTAGAGCAGAAAGCCTAAATTACTATAGGCTCATGTCTATGTAATTTCCACAACCAACCATATCTTTCCTGTTTTTAGCCCTTTCAAAATATTCAAGAAAAAAATGGTTTGAGCAGCTACAGCTAAAGGGGACTAATCACACAAGAGCAAAACAAAACAAAAAAACCCAGAAAACTGGTATGCGATCGCGTTTGTGACTCTACTACATACCACCAATAGTCAGAGTATTCACTATTCTGCTGACAGCAACAGCACCAAGATCATTTCCTTTCTCAATTAGCCCCTTGTAAAGTGTGAATGCTTCTTCTGCTTTATCACATTTGATATATGTATCAATCATTGAACCAAAAACCAATTTTGATGCATTAGAATCTGCAACAGTTGCAAAAATTTCTGCTGCTTCATTTATTTTCTTCTCTTTTCCATACAAACTGATTAAGGAAGCTATAGTAGCATCATCTAGTCGGCAATCGAGCTTGAGTAATTCTTTTGTAAGAGTTCCAGCTTTAAATGCATCGCCTGTAAAGTAAGAAAATTAGTTGATGAGCCTCTTAAACGGAAAGCAAAATCCATAAATAAATAAATGTATATATATATATATATATATATATATATATAAAATACATGAAAAAATTATATGCAAAATAGGAGTGTATAAGAGAAACAAGTAATTTTCTTGCCTTCTCTGATCAAATTAGCTACAAGTTGATTTGCAACTGTCACACCACCTTTCCCAAGTATAAATTTCAGGATCTTACTCCTTTTACCATCATCATCATTTGCCAAATAAAGCCGAAGTATCATTTCAAGAGCTAGATAATCAGGTTCGTCATATCCTACGATTGCATTTTCATTTATCTCACCTCCATCAAGTTTGATCATGAATGAAAATGTCTCCTTATATTTATTATCAACAAACAATCCATCCCTCCTCATAATTTCAGTAGTTAAAATCTCAGCATCTTTTAACATCCCCTCCTTGCAATAGATTCTCATAACCAATTTATAAAGTTCCTCATCAAAAACCAACCCATCCTTTCTTATCTGAGCTATAAAATCTTTAGCCTTGCCAACCATGTCTAATTTAACATACAAATTTAGAATAATAAAACAAGAACGAGCATCAGGAAGTCCAGTTTTAGATAAATCTTGAAATGTGGATTCTACAGATCTTATATCTTCTTTCATCACATAACATTGCAATAAGACTATATAAGCAAATCTTGACAACAAGATGTTTCTAGTTTCCATCAACTCAATTATGTTTAAGGCTTTCTCAAAGTTCCTTGAATTGAGATGGACTTGAGCCATTGCCAAATAGCTTTTCTCATCTGTAAGCAAACCTAGCTGCTCCATTTCTTCAAATGTTTTCTGGGCATCCTCATAAAGACCCAATTTTCCATATATTCTAATAAGTAATCCATATATAACTTCATCAACCACCACTCGTTTGCTTTCCATCTCTGAAAACAGAGAGAGGGCTTTAGAATAGTCTCCATTCTTGTAAAACAATGTCAGAAGTGAAGAACAAGTGTAGTTACTTGGAACAATATCCTTATCTCTCATGTCCTTGTAGAGTCTCAAAACTTCATCCGACTTCCCACTTTTTATGCTTAAACTAATAAGCAGGTTATAAGTCACCTCTTCAGGAACAAACCCACAGTTCTTCATCTCATTGAAAACTTTGAAAGCCTCCTCGCCATGGCCTTCCTTTACAAGCGAGCTGATAACTACTGTATAGGTAAAATCTTTGAATGCCACTCCAGCCTCTACCATCTGCAACCATAGTTCTTTGACCTTAGCATGAAGTCCCTTCTTCTGCAAAGAGGACAGCATAAAATTGAAAACAGCAATAGAAGGTATTATTCCTCTATCCTTAACAGCCGAATAGAAAGACAACATAGCCTTATCATGTCCCCATCTGGCATATGTGCATAACATGGTTCCACACGCAACTTCATCCGGTTCTAATCCAACTTCAAGCATCTCCAAGAAAGTTTCTTCCGCAAACTTTATTTTCCCAACTTGCCCATACACGCGCAAAACAATTGTGTAGGCAATGACACTTGGGCGATAACTCAGCTGTCGAAACAGAAGCCTACTATTACAACACATTCAAATGAATTCTTCATTACAAACTATCATGTAGCATCAACATTCCAACAGGGACCCAACAGAATTGATTTCAATCAAATATCCAACAAAATTATCAGGTAAAGTCGCCAGACGATCAGTTTATAGATCATCATGGCAATAACTCAACTGTTGAAACAGAAGCCTACTATTACAACATATTAAATGAATTCTTGTTTACAAACTATCATACCAACAGGAAACCACAAGGGACTCAACAGAATTTGATTTTAATCAAATATCCACCAAAAAGCTATCAATTAAAGTCGCCAGACAATTAGTTTTATATGCAAAAACAAAACCCCACCAACAAAATCAATAAACTCCATTAAAACAGCAGCATTCAAAACAAAACTGAATAAAAAAGACACAATTCCATAAAACCCACCTGCAATTTCATCCAATCAAAGAAATCTCTGACCTGCCTCCACCCCTTCTGCTCCTTGAGCACAGTACACATCTCCCTAAACGTCAATTTCCCAACAAAATCAGCCATCTCCATCCTCATATCGAACTCTCCCTCAGCTTTCTGAGACAGCCCACGAACACGCCTAACCGCCGCAACCACATGCTTTCCATAGAGGTGGCCGTTTCGATCATCCTCGAGGTACTGCACCATTTGCTCCGGAGTTCGCTTGATCCATTTGGGGGTTTGAGCTCTGGAGCCCTGGTTCCGACGCAGTGCACTTAGGTACTGAGCCTTGGCCTTAATGATTCGGCGGGCGTTGTCGTCGGAGAGCGGCGTTTTGGCGTTTCTGGACCTGGGTTTTGGCCTCGCCGGATTGCCGTCGCTGAGTGACCATGGATCGGGCGTTACCGATGATGAGTGGACTGTGAAGATTTGGGGTTTTGAGAACTTGGATGAGCGGCTGCTTCGATTCGAGCGATTGGAAGGAGGATGGAGAAGGATTGGAGTGAAGAATGAAGTCTTGAGGGACTCCATTCAACGATTTCTATGGAACCTGGCCGCCAAAAATTGTTGCAAGTTTATATTGGATAACTTGGACAAATTTTGTACTTAAATAATAAATAATTATTTTGGCCCAAATTGTCATTTTGTAGAAGAAAAAAAAAGGAAATTGAACTAGTTCTGTCGCATTTTGATTTTTAGTTTTTAAAACTAAATAATTATTCTCGGGAAACAATACATTTAATTTGGTGTTAATCTATTTTCATTCACAGATTTGATTTTTAAAATTGGTTTACAATCTTTCTATTCCTAATTTGTATTTGAAAAAAGTGAAGATAATATATGTTTGGCATATGAAATGAAGTGTCAAATAGGTGTTTTAAAAGTATTTTATCAATTACCAACAAAAGCAGTAATTCAAGCAACATTAATACATACTTAATATTTAAGAGTCTTAGGTTCAAATCTCTTCCACTCAAAATGTGTAATTAAAATATATATATATGTATATATATATATATATTATATATTTTCTCAACCAATTTTGTTGATGCAATTATAAAAGTTATTATTCTCCACCAATTTTCTTTTCGAAAAAAGTAGATAATGTTATTGAAATTTGCGAGAAAACATATTATAACGTGTGGGTAACATTGACGTCAATTGGACAGACTCCCACATTTTCGGCCCAAAGAAGCCCGGCCCACAAAGTATAAGATAGTCAAATTATAAAAATAATTATAAATATTATTTGAGGAATCGGATAACTCTTGGACAATCTGAAATCTTATGAAAGTGGCAACACTTACAATACCCCTCTCATTTTAATACTTATGTTTCGTGATCGTTCATACTTCTTTGTATTTTTCAATTATTGCTACTAGAGAAAGAGTTGTTTGATAAAGGAGATTTTATTTTGACGATGGTTAAGTGTTATTTTCATAAAGGTCTTCATTCCTCTACGTTTTTTAAGTTATTGTCTTATTCTTTGGTTGGTTCTTACTCTTCAATAATTTTTATGATGATAGTGTTAACCCCTAAAAAATGGCAACTCATGAAGTATTAACCCCTTTTTGTAAATTAGCTAGTTCAAAAATGTTTTAAATCACTTTAAAAATCTACCGGTCCTTTATGTAAATTGGCTACTTCAAGATAAAAGTGAGTTAAAAAAATATCATAACATATATAATTATCTTTGAAAAACATGCAAGTTAATAAAAAGTAAATAATATATTAAAAAAATAATAAGTGGAGAAACTATATTGACAAAAGTAGCCCAATATTGAACCGTCACTGTTTGAATGTACAAATATAGGTCCAGCGACAACATATTGAAACACATTAGAATCAAATTATGTGCTTATTTTAGGAAAGCACTTAAATCTATCATATGACTCGCAGGTGATCGTGTAGAACAACAGAATAACGTTGGAACTTTAAAAAAAAAACACAATAAAATGAACAATAACGTTATTCAATGTTAAAATAGGGCTATGTAGGAGAGGGAGAAAATATAGTGAAATTGACCAAAATACCTAAAAAAGAAGTCGAAATAACCGAAAAGTACTCCGAATACATTACCTTACAATAAGAAAGCATGATAATTATGAGGTTATACTGAAATTTAGTTTGACATCTTGGACTTAAGTTTGAAACTCACTAGATACATTCAAAAGACATTGGAATACATAAACAAGTCAGCAAGCTTTTTTTTTTAGGTAAATTTCATTTTTCTCCTTTGAAAGTCATATAAACAAACTAGCCTACCTTTTATATTCTACTTTTGGAATTTCATTTTCCATATTTAAATTTTAAACTTTCCATGAGAGATAGTGACTAGTGCATATCTGGATGGTGAATGGTCTGTTCATTGAATTTATTCAGCCTTTTATATATATATATATTATTATATGATTTTTTTTCATGGCTATTTCATAACTTTTCTACAAAAGGGTTCACCCAAGAATATATATTTTTTAAAATAATTAAGATTTAAAAACATAGAAAATGGGGTAAAAAAATAACTGTTTTTAACCTTAATAGTCATCCTTAAATCTTCCACCATCTAAAAGGGAAAAAATGAGTCTAAACTTTCAGCATCATATTTCAATTACAACTTCTTCTATTTTTTTCTTCAATTTAATCCACCAAACAACAATAAAAATATTGATTAGTCTACACAAATATGTATGTACATCACATTAGTTGAGTCAAAATTTATCTAATAAACATATCTTAGCATGCCTAATCTTTTTTTTTCTTAAATAAGAAATTGATGCATTGGTGTAGGATCTAGTTTTACACAATTATGAATTAAATTTGATTCTTTTCTTAAGGTTGATGATATTAAATATGATGGTTGTGGCTAGAAATGCACCACATAGAATCCATGTGAGAAGAGAAAGAAAAGAAACTGAAAAAGGTGATAAGGGAAAATCCAAAAATGTTCTTGTTTGTTTTGTTTTGTGTACATTTTAAGTTTCTTGTATTTATTTATTGGGCTCCATATAGAATTTTGGTATTTAATGTCTGCTGTTGTACACAACTTGGTATTCAATATACCTCCCCACCTTTTTTTATACCTTTTTATAAAGTAAAAATAAGTATAAAAATAATTTCTCTTCCATTTTTACTTTTAATTCAAATTAAGAGTGGATTGCAAATCTTATATAGTATTACCGCTCTATGATCGAATCTATGATACGAAGTTAAATTAGATTCCAATAAATCAACCAAATTTTCAAATCGGGCCAACGTGCCTGGAATGTTTTGATCCCCTTCTTCCCCTTCTTAAACCTTTTATGCACCCTCATTTCCTACATTACAACATCAATGTAACTTGTCATTTGAAAGTGGAACTCATCCTTTCACATCAACTATTTATATATGAGTAATATTTGGGTAAGAGTGGGTAAGTATTTTGGAAATACTTACTCACTCTTACAACTACACATTTCTATTTTTTGATTGATGGAGAGGGAAATGCAAAAGTAAAAATGTGTGGACGTAAGGATGGAAATACTTACCTACTCTTACCTAAATATTACTCATTATATATTTACTTTCCTCTGTTTAAAAAAAACTAAAGTATATCTTAAAACTAAACTGTGTCTATTTTATGAGAAATAAAAAAGTAATTGATTTATGAATGATCAAAATTCAATTTTATTTTAGTATAAGAAAAACATTTAGGTCATGTCTGTATATGATCTAAATAATAATGTTCATCCAGATATATCACATTTTATTTTATTTTAAATTTAAAAAGTAAAAAAGAAATGATTTGTGGCTCATATTGAACCACATATGTAAACATTCATATTTAAGTCATGTCCAACCATCACCTAAATATTTCTCTTAGTATAAATGTTCAAATTTAGTTCTCTTATTTTAATAAAATTTAAATTTATTGGACAAAATGGATTTCATGTCCACTTTTGAAGGGCATTTCATTATTTTATTTTTATATTTAGAATAAATGTGGCATAACATTTCTATCCTCAACGAAAAAAATCAACATACCAAAAATTTTAATTGTAGCGTCCATATATTATTATAATTTTTTTTTGCTATAGTGCTCTATTCTTCCTATAGATTTCTAACCTTTTTTACCTATATTTTAACGTCTACAACTTGATTAAATGTGATTTTTTTATTTATTTAATGAAAAAACACTCAAATGAGACATGTAGGTGAAATTCAAACCAGAAGTTAGAAGAGTGTATTGGTTTGGAATTGTTTACTTAATGAAGTAATTTTTTTTCAATTAAAATAAAACTCGAAATGGGAGGTTTAAAAAAAGAGCAATATTAATCCTAATGTGAGAGTAAAATACTTGAATAAATTTAACATCAAACAAAATAATCAACTGCGTTATCAATCCTCGATATGACCTAGTTCATATTTATCAATACAAAGTAAACAAAAAAAAAAAACTTGCAAAGATACCCCTGAAATAACAATATTTGTGGGTCTGGGTCCTTTGAGAGTAAAAAGAGAGATGGTGGGGGATGTGGTTGCTAAATTCAAGAAATGTGTGGTCCAAATGCATACGGAAGTCGGGTCCCTTTAATATCTTAAAATTAACATTTTCAAATGAATTTCTCGTTATTTAAATATTGATGTAACAGGCTGATTGGACGTGCGTTTTATTTATTCATTTTTCAAATCAATTCGTACGATAATTATTTATTATGATTAACGCAAATGAATAAGTTTAGTTTAGTTTAATTCTTGTTTAGATGGTTTCAAAATAAAAATCATGGTTAAATAATTGGGCCATAAGTATTTTAAAATTCAATCCTACCTCTAAATATTTTTAACTTTCATCAAACTATATAGTTTACTGAGTAAATTTCATATTTAAGCCTAAGAAAAGTAGGACAACAAATTTCTCACAAGTTTGGTAAATGAAGTACCAAATAATTTTTAAAGAGAATATAAAAAGTTGAGTCAAATTTTACAAAATCAACCCAATTAAATAATTATTTAAATTAATATAAAATCAATTTTTCTAAGCAGTAAATATCAAATAAGATATAGCCGCTACCATGAGCTAGCTTAACAATAACTAATATGTTTTTTTTTAAGTTGGAAGATTCAAATCCTCATAACTTCGTAAAATATTGCTGAACATGTGATATTTTATATGGTTGTGTATAAGGTTAACTGACTAAAATTCAGGTGGAATTAAAAAGGCAAAAAAAATAAAAAAAAGTCTCACAATTTAATTTTAAATCAAATGCAAATAAAATGGTTAAACTTAAAGGATGTGTTTGAGGCACCGATTTATTTTTATTTTTTTAAAAAAGGCACCAATTTAATTAAGATAGACGAATAGTTATAATAAACAGTAAATTATGATAAGTGATGAATTATTATAAATGGTGTTTGAAGAATATGTAATTATAATCTGAATTATGAAAAACAATATTTGAGTGACTAGCTAGTTATTGTAAAATATATATATATATATATATAATTTAAATAAACGGACAAGCAAGTTTGTATCTACCTGATTAGATTCTCAAAAAAAAAAATCTATTGATTATAATAAATAGTGGAACAAATATAAGTTAGGTTATTCTAACCAACCCGATCGTTTACATAAACAGGTTCAAACATACCCATCATAAAAGAGAAATACTTATCTACACATGAACAAGTAGAGTCACTCTACTGGTTGCTTATGTGGCATCACATAGAGCCACACATTTTTTTACTTTTTTTTTGTGATGATTTTTTCTTTAAAATAAAAAGAAATTTGTGGTTTTAAGTGATGCCACATTACGAACAAGTAGAGTGACTCGACGCGCATGTTTAGGTTTTAAGTGATGGGTTGGGTTGGGATGAGAAAAGAAGATAAGAAAGAATAAGTTTATATTTGGGGGAAATGATAGTTATGTTTGATGGGATGAAAAGAGAATAATTGAAGTTTTTATTTAAATAAAAAAATTGATATTTAATAGTTTTTTAATAATAAAGTTATGTTTGATGTAATAGAAAGAAAATTGTTGTAATTTTTATTTAAATAAAGAAACAGATATTAAGTAGTTTTTTAATATTTTAATATTTAAATAAAAATGTGGGACTCACGCGTGGAGTTGGGTGGACTTGTGAAAGTCCATGAAAAAAACATAAAATTGGCTCACATTCCTTCTCAACTTCTTCTCTATCCATGGATGGAACGTGTCATAATTGTTTATGAATAGAGAAATACTTCTTAAAATAAAATGAGGGGAGAGAGCACAAAACAATAAATAACAATCGATAAGATGAGGGGAGGGGCCCCAGATTGGAATGTCACCTGCATTCCGGCAAGAAGGCGGGCCGTAGGAGGAACCGGCAGTAGCAGGTAGCAGGTAGCAGGTAACCGGTTGGGCCTAAAAAGAGAGGGCCCAGTGCATGGACCAGCCCATCACGTGTTGTTGCTGTCAGCTAGAGCGGTAGCAGTGGGTGGGTGAGGGGACAAATTAATTCATTACTAAAACATAACCCCCCACCCAATTTTAACACCACATTTAAATCAATTTTATTTATATTTATTCATCTTAGAATTATCCTCACCACATACAAAATAAGGCCAAAAAAGTGATAAAGGAGATAAAGGTTAAAAGAAATTAGGGTTTTTGAAAAGTCAAGTCACTACAAAAATATCTATAGGGGTTTCGAATAGATTACCTACAGTTACATTTCTGAATTTTTAAGGTTGGGTCCATATCTTTTTTTTTATACTTTTAAATGTTTGTAGTAGATTATAAGTTTTTCAAATATATATAAAAAAATATAAGAAAGTCTTAAAGGGTTTAATATGTTATGAGATTTTTTTTTTTTTTTTTTTTTGTAATGTTATAAGTTCAAACTAGATTATTCTTGTATTTTAAAATTAATTTCATACATTTTTTTTAATAATTAAATATTGTAAGGTTGTAGTGATCTATTTTATAAAAACATAGTTAAGATAGTAGAAGGCTTACTTGAACACTCACACACATATATATATATATATATGTATATATA